>OLKM01000046.1:0-2500 GCA_900291075.1 Melanogrammus aeglefinus
ACCAATAGGTTGCTAGTTCAATCCCCAGCTTCCACTTGCTGAGTGTTTGTGTGTCCCTGAGCATGACCCTGAACCCAACTATCTGCATTTATCAAATAAAACGTAAGGTCAAACACTATCATTTTTTATCGGCCGTGATGAAATAAAACATAAGGGGTAACACTGTTATATTTTATTGCCCGTCATCAAATAAAACATAAGGGGTAACACTGTTGTTTTTCTTTGCCCGTTATCAAATAAAACGTAAGGGGTAACACTGTTGTTTATTATCTTACAAAACGTAAGGAGTAACACTGTCTTTTTTTTTGCCCGATATCAAATAAAACATAAGGGGTAACACTGTCGTTTTTTATTGCCCGTCATCAAATAAAACATAAGGGGTAACAATGTTGTTTTTTATTGCCCGTCATCAGATAAAACGTAAGGGGTAACACTGTTGTTTTTTTTTGCTCGATATCAAATAAAACATAAGGGGTAACACTGTCGTTTTTTATTTCCCGTCATCAAATAAAACATAAGGGGTAACACTGTTGTTTTTTATTGCCCGTCATCAGATAAAACGTAAGGGGTAACACTGTCGTTTTTATCAAACAAAACGTAAGGGGTATCACTGTCGTTTTTTATTGCCCGTCATCAAATAAAACATAAGGGGTAACACTGTCGTTTTTTATTGCCCGTCATAAAATAAAACGTAAGAGGTAAGACTGTCGTTTTTTATGGAATAAAAAATTGGGCTTTAGCTCAGGAGGTAGAGCAGTTGTTACCTAACCAATAGGTTGCTAGTTCAATCCCCAGCTTCCACTTGCTGAGTGTTTGTGTGTCCCTGAGTATGACCCTGAACCTAACTGTCGTTTTTTATTGCCCGTCATCAAATAAAACATAAGGGGTAACACTGTTGTTTTTTATTGCCCGTCATCAGATAAAACGTAAGGGGTAACACTGTCATTTTTTATCGCCCGATATCAAAAAAAACATAAGGGGTAACACTGTCGTTTTTTATTGCCCGTCATCAAATAAAACATAAGGGGTAACACTGTCGTTTTTTATCAAATAAATCATAAGGGGTAACACTGTTGTTTTTCATCAATCAAAACATAAGGGGTAACACTGTCGTTTTTTATCAAACAAATCGTAAGGGGTAACACTGTCGTTTTTTATTGCCCGTCATCAAATAAAACATAAGGGGTAACACTGTTGTTTTTTAATGCCCATCAACAAATAAAACGTAAGGGGTAACACTGTCATTTTTTATTGCCCGATATAAAAAAAACCCATAAGGGGTAACACTGTCGTTATATATTGCCCGTCATCAAATAAAACATAAGGGGTAACACTGTCGCTTTTTATGTAATAAAACATAAGGGGTAACATTGTCGTTTTTTATTGCCCGTCATCAAATAAAACATAAGGGGTAACACTGTCGTTTTTTATCAAATAAAATCATAAGGGGTAACACTGTTGTTTTTCATCAATCAAAACATAAGGGGTAACACTGTCATTTTTTATTGCCCGATATCAAATAAAACGTAAGGGGTAACACTGTCGTTTTTTATCAAATAAAACATAAGGGGTAACACTGTCATTTTTTATTGCCCGATATAAAAAAAAAACATAAGGGGTAACACTGTCGTTTTTTATTGCCCGTCATCAAATATATAGTATATATATATATATTTTAAGTTAAGTGTATATATATATATATATATATATATATATATATATATATATATATATATATATATATATATACATACATACATACACATATACATATATATACAGTATATATGGTCTGTCTCACTTGTATTCATTTTACTCTGAAATCATTTGAATGGAACTTTAGATGACTGGGGATAAGCAACACAGCAGTCAGGTAGCTATTTTAGGCTATAATAATTATTTTTTTATAATTAGGTAAAGCATTATGAAAAAAATGCAATAAAGCATACAAAAATTGTTGCTATGCGCACATTTTCCCTTTCCCTCTGGGCTAAGCCCCGGATATTTCAGAAACCTAAAAACGTCCCTGCTTCTGAGCTGGGTTTCCCAGCTCAGCGCGATCCAGGAAATCAGCAAATATCTGCTTAGGTTTGATTACAGAGATACTTTAGACACATTACATACAGAGCTGTCTAGCCTGACATTCCAGTAGGAGAGACTGAAGAAGTCCCCTCGTGAGGGTTACACTGTCAGGACAGGTATTGAGATGCACTTAGGAGGTGAGGAGGAGGACCGTCATTATGCAACCAGATGTTGAACCGGATTGCAGGGTCTGGTCTTCCAACAAAAACTTTACCATTTGTGTTCATCTGATCCTCTCACAGTACAATTTACTGATGCCCACTCTGTAATTGAACTGGCATAAAAGTTCTGGTTGACCCTTTCAATCTCACAAGTGTCCTGTGAAAGAACTGTCAACACTAAAGCTCAATAAGATCAAGTTGAGAAGCTACAAGCTTAGTAGTATGTAATGGGGGCGTTTAGCAGGCTGGTGGATCAG
>OLKM01000046.1:5000-12740 GCA_900291075.1 Melanogrammus aeglefinus
ACTGAACCTATCCAAAAACCGTGACCAGACATCATGCAGTAACTAAGCAGTAACAGTGGTCATTGTAGTGTATGAATGTCTTTCTATGAATATTTAAAAACAATGTACATATGTTTTTATTGGTGTGAATGCTGGAGGCATTCACAAAATATATTTTTCTTCAATTTCCTTCTGGAACTTTTTCACCTAGACTCCATTCAAATTATAAAATGTATTGTATTGGAACCGACGGCTGCTACTTAAAATTATAAAATGTATTGTATTGGATTCAAATTATAAAATGAAAAATTATAAAATGTATTGTATTGGAACCGACGGCTGCTACTTAAAAATGAAATACAGGGGTAAAAATGAAGTACAAGGCTATCAATTTCTACTGGTGGCACTTTCTTTTGCATTTGGTGGCACCGTAACAAATTTGGTCGCACACTTTATATTAAATGAGAAGACTACTGTTACTTATCATACTAATAGGCCCATCATACTATTAGTAATACAACTTATCATTCTACCTCAACTACTGGGATTTATGATACTAATCCTAGATTGTCTACCTGTCATACTAACTGTTTACTCTCTGTTCTTCTTAAAGTGCGTATTGGAAGTTAGATACTACAGTGAAGAATCATATAGGAAAAAAATTCGAATACACGATTTTTTAATTTTTATTAATAAATCTACACTACAAGTGGCATCTTGAGCCGTTTTTGTGATACAATTTTACTTCCGCATCTCAAATGCTCGTTTTCAAGCGTGACGTAGGAATTGGTAGACGGACGTTCTAATCATCATAGACTACATAGGCAACATAACAATGGATAACAGTTTCGGACCACTTCCGTACAATTTTGAGCCAGCTAGCCGTGAGGGAGAACAGCAACCACCTAATAGGGGGAGACACCATGGCAATAGGAGGGAGATAGAGTTGTGGTGTCAGGAGAATCAGTGGAGAATTGGGCAGGTGTCTTGGTGAGTAACTGGCATTAGCTTGAGTTAATATTAGCTAATGACAGCAAATGATGGCCACGTTTCAATATTTAACAGGCATAACTTTGCTAGTACTTGATTATATATGAATCTACAGGATGTATAACTCCACACTATCTCTTACGACTGGAGGGATGGAGGGAGGGCGGACGGACGGGTGGGCGAGCAAGAGAGTGCGCGATCAAACTGAAAGAAACGAGCAAAGTTAACCTCACATTTCATTTTGATAGGTGCTTGTGTGGGAAATGCGAAACGATATTGTTTCCCTATCCTAAAGGCAGTATCGTATAGTATAGTAAGTATATAGTATGTAGTAGTAGAATATAGTAACGTTTTCCGAATCCGTTGAATCTCTGACCGGTCCTGTGATCTTCACTGGCCGCCGGTGGCTGAGCCCGAAGCTGCGGCCTGGAGCCGCCATGAAATTGAGGGAATTCACAACCGGCTTCAGCCTCACTCTTTTTCTCGCTCCGCAAACCCATCATTGAATCCCATCATGTTCCCCGGAAACATAGTCTCAGGTCTAAAGTAGAGCCGCAGCAAATGAAACGAGTAATTTGGTGACAGAGGCGAAAAAAAATCCTTATTTTCAGCTGAACTAAATGCACTGGACCAGGCTCGAAACAAGCTGGCCATCCTCTTTCTCCGATCGGGGAAACTGTGAAATCGGTGATGGTCGGACAGGAGGTCGGAGTTGGAACAACCCCCACAGATACAAAACCTCATCTCGCCGATTAAAAAAAAACCAAAAACCGAATATGGTGAATACAAGACCGCTCACCGCGGTAAAAAGGCTCCAGGGGGTCATAAAGGCAGCGCAGAAAATCGCCGGCTGCCCACTTCCCTCTCTAGATGAACTGCACAGCTCACGCTGCCTTAAAAAAGCTAAATCTGTCCTGCAGGACTCATCACACCCCTGCCACAAACTGTTTGAACTACTGCCATCAGGCAGGAGATACAGGTCCATGAAAACCATAACAAACAGACTACAAAACAGTTTTTATCCAACAGCCATAACCTCACTAAATGTTGCTACCAGAGCATAGTTGTGTTGTGTATCACATCTGTGTAGGCACATTTATAAATGTGAATGTTTGTGTGGGTGTGTCTTATGTATTTTTTAGTGTACTTAGTTGATTAGCTTTTGTAGTTTTTTATTGATTTATTTATTTATACGTACTACCTCAATGTGATGTTTTTTACTGAACAAGGACTGCACTTAATTTCGTTGTACTTGTACTGTTACAATGTTACAATGACAATAAAGATTCTATTCTATTCTAACTACTCTCAACTACGCATAGAGCTGAGGCAGCAACAGCGACCGCGTCTACCAATTCCTACGTAATATGACGCGTTTGACGTATCACAAAAAAACAACGGTTTTTGAAGCCTTGCTCAAAATAGGCACTTTAAAACTGGAATTTTTGCCGATATAATATTTTTAACTGATAAAATCCTGCATTTCAATTTCAAAGGGCAATTTCAGAGAATGTTATGTATAAATATTTGTAAAAAAAAATTAACTTCCAATACGCACTTTAAGGTCAAAGGATTCATTAAGAAGTTATTCAATTTGGCAATTACAGTAGACGTGATTTCCATAATGCATGCTACATTAACAAGTTTACTAATTTAACCCTAACACAAACCTTTAAAGTGATTTATTGAAATGCTGGCTGTCGGTCCCAGTTTTGTATAGGTGTGTGGATGGGATTGATGGATCGATTTATGGACGGGTGGAGAGAGTAATAGATTGACAGGTCGATAGATATATTGATAGATAGCTAGATAAATAGATAGTAGTCTGTCATCCCTTCAACAGGTCTCCTTAAACCTCACCTCACGCTAGCATCTTGTAGGAACATAGCAATCCCTCTGCAAATTTATGAGCATTGCTTTGTTTGCCAAGCACAATGTTCTGAGAGCAAAAGCTCAGACACGTGTGATGCAGTCAGCGATCATACAACACCAAGGATCGAATTAATTAATAACAAGCTGATAGAAGGCAAATTCCTTCCAAAGATAGAATCAACACCTTTGGTAACCAAACAAAATGGTTATTAATTATGAATTGATTACATATAATGATAAGAATTTATATCTAAATGTGTGTATTGCATGTATTGAGTCTTTTTTTATGCTCAACGTGCAAAATACGAACTTTGTTAAATGACAGCGCAAGTGTTTTCATGTTGTGTTTTCATGTTACAGGATGTGGAAGAACATACTGCTCTTTCTTAGCCTTTCAGGTCAGATACTTGTTTGTTTTTTGTGCTTGTGTGTCTTATATAACAACATGGTGGGCACTACAGACAAGTACATTTACCCACGAAGTAGTGATTGTTTTTGCGGTTGTTCAGTTGTGGTTCTGTCTGGCTAAACAAGTAGAGCATGGCACTATCACAGTCAGGGTTAGGGGTTGGATTGCCACTGGGTTTGACCCGTGCTTAGATTGCTACGTAACACATATGAGGTTTTCCCATTAATGACTACTGTTTAATTTTTTTTTTAAAACAAAGCGCATCTTCCAGGGTTTTAAAAAAAGAAAGAAAAGTTCATGTAAATAATTATATGGTCTGTAGGGCACAACCATGGGTGTATAATCAGAAAATTCTTCTTTATAAAAACATTGAACCGATATATCTCCTTTCAAGAGAGTGTGAACGCACAAATTTCACATACGATTCTTGATTCTCAACTTCTTCAGTCTTTAAGGCCCCGTCCACACGGAACCAATTTTTTGATGAAGTCTTGTGCGTTTGGGCCAACCGTCCAGACGGATCTGACGGTTTTGGTGCCCGAAAACGGCCATTTCCGAAACCCAAGTCCCAGGGTGAATAAGTTAAATCCGGAATTATGCGTATTCGTGTGGCCCCCTGAAACGCAAACGAAGACGTCATCGCCACCCCACCAGCTGGGCGATGCTAATTACTAACCACACTAAAAGTATTTCTGCTCAATTAAAAATGTTTAACAACTGCTATCTCCTCCTCGACTGAAAGTTTGTATACAGCGCGCAGGCTGGATGCGCGCAGGCTGGATGCGTGCCACCGTTTTTTTTCTCAAGTTGCTGTCATCAGAATCAGAAAGGAGTTTATTGCCAAGTAGGCTTTCACATACAAGGAATTTGTTTTGGTAACTGTTTTGGTGCATGCCAAACATTCAACAATAAATAGACAGCATGATAACGAGACAGACAAAACCATAAGTAACAACAAAGTTGAAGATATGTAATCACATCATGTCCGTCATAAGAGGAGGTCAAGGAAAGACGAATGAGACATCGAAAGGTCTCCACATCCAGGGGCGTCATAGTGGTGGGAAAAGTGGGACTGGGTACCCAGGGCCCCAATGGGGGAAGCATGGGATTAATTATTTTTAATTAAAGTAATTATTAAGTTACTAAAGTCGTACGTTACTTTAGCTGGATGGATAAAACGTCTCTCTCTCTCTCTCTCTCTCTCTCTCTCTCTCTCTCTCTCTCTCTCTCTCTCTCGCTCTCGCTCTCTCGGCTGCACAATGCTTTCTAATCTCTCTCTCTCTCTCCTCTCTCTCTCTCCTCTTCCTCTTCCTTCTCTCTCTCTCTCTCTCTCTGCTCTCATCTCCTCTCTCCCTCGCTGCACAATGCATATAATGTATGTGATTGTGTGGATTGCATGAGGTTACATGCGACCACATATTTCAGTGTGCTAAGGCGTGTATTTGTGTGTTGGTAAGGGTTGTCATGGCTGGTTTTGTCCAAGGGCCCGGTGGTCATATGTTAATCCGTCCTTGACGGATTAACAAAATGTTTAAGAAAATGTTGAGCAGAAACCTTACCCGTTGAGCAGAAACCCCACTGGCCAGATTATCTCCCACAGCTGTTGTTCAGCTACAACATCCCACGCGCCCTATCACATCATACTGTGCTGTCTCTGTTCCTTGTGTAGTTCCTCCTTGGTTCTTTGTGAGGTCAACATTATCATTAAGGCGGTAATGAATGTGGAAATTAGAGGCCAATGAATTCTTGAACCCAAATGCTACAGAGGCTTTATTTAGTTTTTTCTTGCATTTAATTCTTATGGTGCATCTTTTTATTTAGATGTTTATTCTTTGCATAATTCTTTGCATAATTACTTAGATGACTAAGTGTTTATTGAAATATCGGAGGTAGGACACATTTTTGGTTTGCAAATGGGTGGATTGATGAATTGGTGAATAGGTGATGGAAGAGAGGACAGCTTAATTAATATAATTTGATGCTCTCATCCTGTCATCCAGTCTCACTTGAAACAGCTCAAAGGTGAATAAGTCTCAAAAAATATTTCGAAATGCAATGAATTTATATGAATTTGCCTAATTTGAAATTATCATTAGATTCTTTATAAGGCGGGTCGTTTAGAAATAAAAGCAGAGGCATGTACGATGTCATTCCATTGGAAACACGTCCTAAGATTGGAAATAAAGAACAAAGCGGATAGGAGGTGCTATTCCTACGACAGAAGGTGGGACCAGAACATTTCATTACCAAGTATTTTATGCAGAAATATAAAATATGTAGTGATATGCATATATTTCTGTCTTATCAAAACAGGTTTTAATATGCGAAGACCATTGCATTCTTTGTTGTCTGTCTTTTATGCTCAGCGTGCAACAAAATAACTTGGTTAGATGACAGAACCACTTACCGTACTTGTTTTTATTTCATGTTGCAGGATGTGGAAGAACATACTTATTTTTCTTAGCCTTTCAGGTCAGATGTGTGTGTGTGTGTGTGTGTGTGTGTGTGTGGTGTGTGTGTGTGTGTGTGTGTGTGTGCTGTGTGTGTGTGTGTGTGTGTGTGTGTGTGTGTGTGTGTGTCTGTTTTATGACAAGGTGTTGACAGTTCACACCACATCACACCAATTACAAGTACATCTGGAATTGTTCTAGTTTTCTGTCTGTGTGCATTAACTGGTAGAGCATGACATTAACACAGTCAGGGTTAGCGGTTTGATTCCCACTAAGGGGTCCCATGCTGAGACTGTTTACTAATACTAACTTTGATTACGTCACTTGTTGTGTGCCACCTACAGCATCATCAATGTGCTTTTTTCCCTTCTAGAGCAGAACACTATTTGACTGTTTTTCTACAGTATTTCTAGACAACCCAGAAGAACTGAAGCAGCTGCAAGAGTCAAGAATCGGGTCTGATTCTGACACTGGCAGCATCTGGATCGGACTGTATGATGACATTACCCAATGGCAGTGGTCCCATGGCAACCAAGACGACATAGTGGGCCAACACTATTGGGCGGCAGGTGATCCCAACTACGGGGCAGCCAAAGAGACGTGTGCAAAGATATTACAGAGTACAGGGCAGTGGGTGGATGTTCAATGCAGCTATCTAAACACGGTGGTCTACATTAATGGTGGGCTGGATTCATATTTGTGACATCTCAAAGGTTTCTCTAGGTCCCAATCCCCTTCTTCTTCCAATCAAGGGTTAGGGTAAAAGGTAATTAAAGTCACAAATTGTGATCCACCGTAATGAAATTATGCTATTCAGGGAACCATATTGCTATTTCATCAAACAATATAGTTTTTCAATTTGGAGTTAATCTGACATAATATCCAATGTATCTTATCTTTGTCTCGTCCTCATTGTGTTTTAGATGACGGAGACTACATTTATGTCCCAGACCAAATGACTTGGTACAAGGCGAGGGAATACTGCCAGTGAAATTACATGGATTTGGCCAGTGTGAGAGACAGAGAACGGCAAACTCGCCGCAGTGCTTGAATCAGATGCATGGATCGGGCTCCACAGAAATCCATGGTCCCACTGGTCTGACGGGAGCAAAGTCACTTACTGTACTGGAAAAGTGGGCTAATGGATTGACAGCCATATATTCTGAGAATGCTCTAGGGGACATATCAAACATTGTGTTTTCTATGGATCCCCAGACTCTATCTACCTATGATGCTGATCATCACGATGATTATTGTGCGTCATTGTATTATGTCGCCTGCCAGGAACGGCAGAAACAACACTCCACCTTCAAGTTGAAGATCAGCTCTGAAGCCGACATGACTGATCCTGAGGTTCAACGCCAGTTTGTGGAACAGGTTGGTAGTTTCCCGAGGTGGGAGATATTTGAGACAACAAGGCAACAAGTCGCGTGCTGAACTGAAGTGTTTTTGCAGATGGTGACACAAACAAACTTATGAGTTTATAAACATGATTTTACTACTTTTAAAACTAGGGTAAGTGACATCACCTGTTAACATTTTGGAATAGCAACCAACCAACTGATATTATTGGGCTTTTACACTCATAATACTTAAATTGACAGTGGGTGAAAAGGAATTAGTATTCAAGTAGCTATTCAAATTTCCCAATTTAATACTTGTTATACTAGAAGCATTTTTAATTGTATTTAAAACGTATTATCTGTCAAATGTCAAACCACACAACTCAAATTAAACATTAATTGTCAATGCCCGAAGTAATTTAATAAGAACCTACAGTATATCTTGATTATCCTAATTTGATTGGATTTCGGTACTCTCCTTGTTTACTGTAATAGTATTAATTTATAAGGATTAAAAAAACCATGAAGAAGTAACCCATGAAGACTTATGGTGTGTTTTCTGAATCCTCGGCTACGCGCACCTTTTCAAGTTGGAAAGTCGGGAATCTCCTATCTTCTTCGGATTTCTCAGAGGCACCTTTTTGTATTCAATGCTCGTCGGAATTCTGAGAGTAGAACCGGATTAGTGATGGACGCT
>OLKM01000046.1:18081-48081 GCA_900291075.1 Melanogrammus aeglefinus
ACATTTATGTCCCAGACCAAATCGACTTGGTACAAGGCGAGGGAATACTGCCAGTGAAATTACATGGATTTGGCCAGTGTGAGAGACAGAGAACGGCAAACTCGCCGCCGAGTGCTTGAACATCAGCAGGCAATGGATGTGCCGGGCTCCACAGAAACAGAATTCCATGGGGTCCCACTGGTCTGACGGGAGCAAAGTCACTTACTAGTCTGGAAGTGGCTAATTTGACAGCCAAACAACTGGGGAAATCAACATTGTGTTTCTATGGATCCCACTCAAGCAAGTTATAACGATGATTATTGTGCGTCATTATATTATGTCGCCTGCCAGCGACGCAAGAAACAACCAACTCCACCTTCATGGTGAAGATTCAGCTCTAAGCCGACATGACTGATCTGAGTTCAATGCCAGTTTGTGGGAACAGGTTTTGGTAGTTTCCCGAGGTGGGGATATTGAGACAACAGGCAAACAAGCGCGTGCTGAACTGAAGTGTTTTTTGCAGATGGTGACACAAACAACTTATGAGTTATAAACATGATTTTACTACTTTTGTAAAACTAGGGGTAAGTGAACATCACCCGTAACATTTTTTGAATTAGCAAACCAACCAACTGATATTATTGGGCTTTTACACTCATAATACTTAAATTGACAGTGGGTGAAAAGGAATTAGTATTCAAGTAGCTATTCAAATTTCCCAATTTAATACTTGTTATACTAGAAGCATTTTTAATTGTATTTAAAACGTATTATCTGTCAAATGTCAAACCACACAACTCAAATTAAACATTATTGTCAAATGCTGAAGTATTTAATAAGAAGCTACAGTATATTGATTTAAATCCTAATTTGATTGGATTTCGGTACTCTCCTTGTTTACTGTAATATTATTAATTTATAAGCATTAAAAAAACCATGAAGAAGTAACCCATGAAGACTTATGGTGTGTTTCTGAATCCTCGGACGCCAGCCTTTCCAAGTTGGAAGTCGGGAAATCTCCTATCTTTCTTGCGGCATTTCTTAGAGGCACCTTTTTGTATTCATCTCTCGGAATTCTGAGAGTAGACCGAGATTAGTGATGACGCTCTCAACAAAGTGGCTGCGCCCGTGAAGAGATTTATTTTCTCTGTATTTGTACCACGCTGGTCATTTTAATGTCGATTTTTAATGCTCTTACACACTTGATTACATTGCTACTTTATTCCGGTCACCAATTCATGCATTGCACAGTCTTGCTGTGCGTTCAATACAATGTAAAGTTGTTATTTGTTTTCGAGCTGGTTTGCTCAAGAGGCTAATGTAGCTAACAATAAACAGCGAATAGCCAACTTCAGGACACAATCACAAAGTCGAAGGGGAATGCTATAAATGCCTCGAGACTGGAAATGACGTCAAAAGTGCCACTCGGAAGGCTGGTGTCTGAGGAATCAGAAACACACCATTATTAACACATGTCTCTCTCCACCAGCTCTCCGCCAAATTGGCCAAGAAAGGTGTGACTGGGGTTAAGCTCCGTTAGGTTCTGAAGGAAGGACAGGACCAGCATCCTCAGAAATGAGGAGCTCTTTGCTGTAGTCGCCTGTCTGTATGTGATGGGCCCCGTTTAAACGAGAGATATCTAGATTCTACAAGTTTTTGAATTTTGATTGTGTTAAATGTTTAAAACACATTTGCATATGACATGTTACATTGGTTGACAACCGATGAGGTAAGAGCCAAGCATGTGTCTTTCCCAAGAGATCTTGTCTAGTTAACACTTGAACTCTTGAAAATCTTGATTTATTGTAGCGTACACCCCCTCCGGAGTTGGATTTGACAATTTTGTGTGTGTGTACGATGTATGTATTTTAATTATTGTGCAGTGTACACTATAGAAGTATAAATAATAAAAGTTCTTGATCAACATCACCTTTTTGCCTCTTATTTCTTAAACCGGCCTGGCTGATTGAACCCAGAACAATCTGTTTAGCTTGAAGTTAGACTGACATTGCCAGACTAATTAAAAAATATTAGTATCATTAACCTCTCATTTCATTTTCGACTTCCATGGGGTGTAATCAACAGCCCCAGACCAAAATACTTTGCAATTGGATAGACCTTCAACCAATCAGAGCAAGGACATGTCTGGCACGTCAGCATCAGCCATCTTGATTGTGTATGAAATGCCTTACGCTGAAATAGGGCACATATCTCTTGTCATATTGTGTGTATTGGAAAAAAAGTGACCACGGAGTCATCTGCAGCCACACACACACACACACACACACACACACACACACACACACACACACACACACACACACACACACACACACACACACACACACACACACACACACACACACACACACACACACACACACACGAGATGTAAACACAATGTCCACCATGTTACTTCACCGCTTAGCTAGAGAACCAATTTGCAATGTGAAACAGCCAAAGTGGATTTTGAAAATCTATTGTTGAACCCGTATTTTGAGGTTGTCAGTAAAAATAAGCTTTATCTTAAACGATCCTAGGTCTACTCTAACATTACATTTCGATCATTCAGCTTGCTATTTTATTCATAATAATGAAAATTATAAATATGAAAAAATACTAATATAGGCTAAATATATTTAATCAAATGTCCATCATACGCTGGAAAACCTATGAATGGATACATTTACATTTGGTTTAGCAAAGGTAAGCAGACACTTTTATCAAATGAGAATAACATGTCAAGCTGTGAACCATCAAAGTATAATACTTAAACATGCTTTGAAAATGTCCTGAACAATAGTAGAGCCCAACAGGAGATACCACCGGCCCACAGCTCCTAACGCCATTGAACAGCAGCAGTAGCAAGAGCACCACCTGTTGGTTGGAAGGAGGAAACGAAGGAAGAGAATATGACCCATCTTCCCACAAACAAGCAAGACGCTGCAGGTGTCTTGTGTTATGCAATTTGTGTGTTGTGTGCGATCTGATATTTTATGTCAGGGAGGAGTTGCGAGTCTTCCTGGTTGTGTGCTGTGATTTGTATGTTGCATCATGACCCTAACCCTAACCCTCACTAAATAAATTAAGATCATCCACATCTGAATGTTGCCAGGAATGCAGAATGCAGTATTTAATTCTTGAGAACCTCTTCCACTACACTTGAACTGAAACATACAACTTTAAATAATTATAATGAATAATAATTCTTTGCAAAGGTACTATTTTTGTCCTTTATTTATTGATTTGGATTTATATAGTTAAAGCCAAATAGCGTTAATCTGAAACTTCAGTTCAATTCAATTTTGTATAAAACGGTTTTTCTTTGAATTGTCCCTTTTATAAAGACACACATTTATAAAGCAGTTTTCAATTCATAATGAAATGCTCATAATAAAAACCGGGCATACAAACGATTGATACTTCTGTAATTTATATTGCGTCAGTGAAACAATAACAGAAAACAGTCGTTCATCATGTGAGATCGGCCTCCAAGACCCTTTGTAACGGTCCAGCTAAATGATTATTAATGCATCCATGAGCTCAATTGAGAACTAAAGAGTCAAGAGCCGACTTATGCTTGTCCTTTGAGAATTTTGCTGACGAACAACAAGAGTCACTCCTTCGCTAAAGGAATGAGACATGGATATAAACAAGCATGGAAGAGTCTTGGCACTGTCTTTGAAACAGTCGTTACTCCAGATTTTTATTTTTTCTACATCACGAAGCAAAGCATCGAATGTGTTATTGATCAGTATACTTGTCCACTAGATGGCAGTGTTAGCAAACACACTTGCTTTGTTGATTTGGAACACACAGCTGTACACCGCATCGAAGATAGGCCTACTTTTCTATACCTCCTTTCCCCCCAAAATATTAAAAAAATATACCTCCTATTTCTAGATTTTTATCTTCTCCATCATTTCTCTATACCTCATACCATCATGTGGCCGGTCAGCTTCTGCAGGGCGTCTTAGGAACTGCCACAGGGCTTTAACTAGTGCCGTTTTGGTAACCGTACTCTTCGCAGTGACATTGTTTTTATTTACCAGGAAGGTCTCAATGAGATACAATATCTTCCAGGGAGTCCTGGAAGGAGAGTGTTGACCAGTTTCTGCTGTTTCTCGATTGTGTGCACGCTTAGTTGTTACAAGGAGTGGCCGCACTCGACACTTCTGGGCGTCCTCCTTGCCCTCCGTCGCCATGAAAGAACACTTGCGGGGCTTGGACCAGGCCTTGCCCCGGTCGGTCTCCTTGTCCTTGATGTCGTCCCGGTGGTGGCCAGATACGTTCATGTGCAGCGGTCAGGCCCACCAGCGTGTCGTAGGCGCCGGTGAACACGGGCCCGTAGAGCTTGTGGCTCTGCCTGTACAGCTGCACCGTGCTGAAGAGGCTGGGTTCGGGGGAGGAGGTGGTACAGCATGTGCTGCTGCAGGGTCCTTGCCAAGACGAAATGGTGCAAATCGTAGGCCAACCCCCCCGCTGTTTTTCCCACAGTTGTTGCTCACGCTGTTGCTGTTTCTGTTTGAGTGGCTGGTCACCTTACTGGGGTTGGCGCTGCCGTTGGTGGTGTTGGTGGAGGACATGGATGCGTTGCCACTGCTGTACCTGCTGCTACTGCTGGTTTTCATGGTGATGTTCGCCTGGCTCTGACTGCTACTACCGCTACCCTTGAATAAACTTGGACCTCCACCTCCCTTAACACAACCAAGTACTTATAATCAAGCAGAGTCATAAAAATATCTTGTGTTGGCTGAAAAATGTGGAGTGTGTGCCTAAATATGCACTTTAAAAGGAACGTTTTAAACATGACTTATAGCATACAAACTATTTTCCCATAGCAAAGCTTTAGAAACAAATTCTTTCATAACACACAATAACAATTTTTCAGAGACCCTCGCATGTTTAAATCCCAAAGAAAGCCTCACGTGTAAATATATTCTATTGGTGAGAAAGTGAAAGCAGCCAATGTGCACTGCCTGTGTTTCTGATTGCACACTGTGTACACTTTGTCTGCTCCGATTTTGGAGTCAGAGAAGAGGAACATTGGCCACACGCTGCATTCCCTGTCCTTTCACCCAGTCCCTTGGTCTCTTGCTCACTCTTTCTCAGTCCCTCTCTCAGTCTCTATGTTAGCCTCCTCCTGGTCTCTGTCCCTCAATCAAGCTCTTTGTCTCTCACCCTGTTTTACCTCCCCTGTGTCTCTCTGATGTTTTCCTTCCTGTGTGTGTGGTTCACTGTCAACGCTCACGTTTCAGACACACAGAGGCTGATTATGAATTTGAAATAGGCTTTGGAGAAATGTATTATTGCACAGACGTGCCATGCACACAGACATGCACATTACACTTGAAATCTATATTACACACACACACACACACACACACACACACACACACACACACACACACACACACACACACACACACACACACACACACACACACACACACACACACACACACACACACACACACACACACACACACACGCACACGCACGTATGCACCAACACAGGGAGAGGCAGCAAGAGCAAGACATGGTGAATTAATTTGCTGTCTGATTGAAACGTTATGAGTGGCCGGGGAGTTTTTATGACTGGCAGAGGTGTTTAGCTCGGTGGTCCCTGCAGCAGAACCAACCCCGCCAGCCTGGGCAGATTCACCATAACAAGAGGAAGGGGGGAGAGGGCTAGTCATCATGAAAAACACACGCAGGCACACGCACACGCACACCAACTCATGAACCCACACAATACACTGAAAAGCACAGACATACACACACACACACACACACACACACACACACACACACACACGGAGGCATGCGTGTATGAGATGAAAAAAACGCTCCCACATCCTGACTAAATCCAGAGTAAATATTATTCCTGAGAGCAGGTGTGTGTTGGCTGGCAGTAGATTGATAACAAAGCAACCATAAGTGGCCCGACCTGGTTAGGAACCTGATGCCTTGTCAGTGATCCCCCTGCCCCCCTGCAGAGCTTTATCCCAGCTGCCACCCAGAACCATACGTTAACACAGCTGGCGATGTGTTACCGATCCCAGAGCATGATGCTGTATACATAACTTCTATATAAAAACTGATGCTAGAACCTGATGCTAATATAAAGCTTCCATATTGAGCATGATTTATAACGTGATGCTTGGATGAATTACTTCCATATTTAGCTTTGATATGAACCATGATGCTCTTGACAGGATATAAGCGAATTTCACAGGTTTTGCTGGGCCCTATTTCGCAGGCTGCGTGACACTGTATGTACTGTTCGTGTTATATGGATACGTGCTTGTTTAAATGTGTTTGCACATCTTTGAAATGTTATGCATTAAATTGTTTAGAATCATTCCACGGTTGAGGAATTTGACTTGAAAAAACGTTGTCAGCAGCATTGATATACTGTAGATTATCTTCAGATGTATGAAAGCATAAAAATAGTAATAAAAATAAATAAAAAAAGTAGTAAAAAGAAAAACAGTGGCCTACTATGAAATGGAAGAATGTCCACATGCCCGTTACTGTAAATTTAACGTAAATGCTTCTAATCAATAATTTTTACCTGCTGCCTGACCCTCTGGCAAGCAAGGAAACAAGCATGACAACAAGCAAAAGAAGACCCACACACACATACTTACACACACACACACACACACACACACACACACACACACACACACACACACACACACACACACACACACACACACACACACACACACACAACACAACACACACACACACACACACACACACACACACACACACACACACACACACACACACACACACACACACACACACACACACACACACACACACACACAACCATGGGAAAAAAACAATTCATAAAACAGAGCACACAAAACCTCTGTTTGGTTTCAGCGGAGGTGTTGTTGCTAAGCGTTAGCAACAACTGTTGATCAAACTCCTCCTGATGTCGTTCTGGACCGTGAGGTCTTTTGCCGCAAACATCGACACGAGGCGTTTATTCAAACCTCCCGTTAAGCAAACAAGTGCTCCGACACTCGGATTCTTGTGATGTTTTCTTTTAATGATTCACTTTGACGTTGGGAGTTATTTTTACGGTACACTCGAGGTGTTTCCCAGTGAGCTCCACGCTTTTGTTTCAGGGGCGGTAAAATGCCTATTTTCGAAAGCGTTCCCAATTACAGAGGGTGTATCGCCCATTAAAAGTTGCCTGGTGTTAACTTCCAAAACTCCCAAAACTTTATTTGCCAGAAAATTCCCATATTGAAAATCTGTCATCAACGCACAGTTCAAATCCACCTCTACTCGTGTATTTTAGGACTTGAATTGGAAACAGGCTGATTCTTCTACAACTCTGTCCTCCGGGGTTTGAAGGAGGGGGGGGGGGGGGGGGGGGGTGGACCTGCCACATGTGTTTCATATCCCAACGCGCTATCAAGCCCACTACACTATATATTCACCGTAAAACAAATGAAAGCGTAACAAAAGAGGAATCTGAACCGGTGGTCCAGTATTCACTCACAAGCACCCAAGTGTGTGAGACAGTGTTTATAGGAAACACCATCATCTAAACAAATGCTGCTCTCTGGATAAAAAGAAAAAAGAACAGACCCCCATTCAGAGATTAACCATTAAAGTGCATGACCACACATCTGTTTAGCCTCTACCAGTGGTGGTTTAAGATGCCCTGACTGAATCAATGTTTCCCATGTGACTTTGGAGCCAGAGCGGGTCCTTGCGCAATGCAATGAGCAGGGCTGTTTGGGGAGACGGTGGGGGATGAGGTGCTACTTGTTAGCTGTAGGTTTGTTGGATCTCATCGGTCAGCCCCTGGCGCCTAGAATAGAATATAATCCAATTCATCATGGTTAAATCCCAATTAATCTTAATCTAGATCGTTTCGTGGGGCTTGATGCAGGATGGGGTGCAACTCATTGTTAATACAACAGTTACAAATCATTGATAGACATTTGAAAAATAGGCCGAGCGGGGAAGGTTTTTTTGTTGAAGCGATTGATTTTTATTAAAAGATTCCTAAAGAATAAGATTCTCAGGGTAAGAATGGAGAAGGTGGCAATGCCGTCTACTCTAACTTGTTTCAACGGCGTTGTACTGACAGAGTAGATGACGATGATGAAGTATGACTACGATGGCGTCCACCATGGCATCCTCCTCTTCTTCTCCGCTCTCTGCTCTGCTCTTCCCAGGACAGAATAATAGACATTAAGAGGCATTACAGCACCTTTCCACACAAAAACCCTTGGTGTGTCTCTCGTCATGTTTCCTACGCAGCCTCGCCAGAAGTTAGCCTTGGGAACCTGACCTGGGGGCGATTTGAGAGCAAATCCCGCAATCCTTCAAGACATGGATGAAAAATGTGGTGTTTGTTAGACATTGAAGCAAAGCCTTTAAAGCGCTGATGGACACAGAGATAAATCAGAAGGCGTCGGCCAATAACCTCTCAGCAGGGCCCCGATTACTGCCTCCAAGACAAACTGACACGACAAGACCTTTTCAACGGCCCGTCCATTACACTATCTAGGGTGATGTCAAACGATGGCGAGGGGAAGTGGTCGATGCAATATCCTTTAACGGTCGTGTTTATTTTTAAGTGTCAATGTTTTGTTTTATTTTGTAAAACCAAAAAGTGATTGTGTGTGTGTTTGTGTTTGCGTGCATGCGTTTGTGTGTGGGAGAGAAAAAGGTAAGTTTGTAAAGTGCACAAAGACAAAAAAATGTATACGATTTCAAATACAATTGAAGCCTTTGCACATTCCTTCTTTAACCTTCTTTCTCTCACACACACACGCGCACGCGCACGCACACACACACACACACACACACACACACACACACACACACACACACACACACACACACACACACACACACACACACACACACACACACACACACACACACACACACACACACAGAGAAACAGAAAGTCATTCTAAAATGAAGTAAAAGGGGAAAGAAGGAGGGAGACGGACAGACGTGAATGATGGAGAGAGACAATTGGTCGCCTAAGCAGCATCGCTAACAATATAGGCTTCGGTAATTGTCCCCAGAGTTTGCGTGTGTTTATCTATATATGCATACGTACACATTGATTTATTATATGAGGGATTTACTATACTGACAAACTTAATTCCTGGTTCGAATAGTTACCACGGCATCCTGTTGTCGGTGTCGTGGTCTAACAGCTGTATAGCTTAATCACCAGCATGCTGGATTATCTCTCTCTCTGTCTCACTCTCAAAGACTAATGACATGAGGTCTGTCACTGGGGAGGAAATATTACGTGTGTGTGTGTGTGTGTGTGTGTGTGTGTGTGTGTGTGTGTGTGTGTGTGTGTGTGTGTGTGTGTGTGTGTGTGTGTGTGTGTGTGTGTGTGTGTGTGTGTGTGTGTGTGTCTGCATCCTTGCACGCTTGCACATATGCATGTATGCATCGTGCATGAAATGAGCTGAGCATATGGGCCACGCACTGACTCTGTTTCCCATCTTTCTCCGCTCAAGGGGTAAAGACGACAAGCTGTTGACACTCCCATCCTCTCCATTACACTCCTCCTTTACTCCTGTCCTGTCCTTTCCTTTCCTCATTTCCTTTCCTCATTTCCTTTCCTATCCTCTCCCCTGTTTTCCGGCCCTTTCCTCTCCCTTCCTCAAGTCTACTCCCCTAATTTCCTTTCCTTTCATTTCCTCTCTCGTTCCTTCCCTCTGTTTTATATTCCTCTTCTTTCCTCTGCTTTTTCCGTCCTTCTTTCCTTCCTTTTTTTTGTCATGTATTTCCTCTTCTTTCTTATCCTGTCCTTTCAATTCCACCTTTGAAATCCACCTCGGATGGTCCTCATACTGTTGTGCCGGTTCTGCTCCGTCCAGACATCTCGTCTGACTCTGGTGAAAACCAACCACCACCTCCCCTAGAACCCCACCCCCCCTCCCCCGCAATGCTACTCATCTTCATTTGCGCTATTTCTATTTCTATTTCTGCATCCCACCATGACTCCGCCCCTCAATCCGTCTCACTCTTCCTCACAGTCTTCATCACTCTCCTCCTCCTCCTCCTCCTCCTCCTCCTCCTCCTCCTCGCTATAGCTCACACCTTCCATCTATATCCCTCGGCTGGCAGGATGGGAGGTGTTGGATGTTTGTGCTGCTAGGGCTCACAGAGTGATGGAGGGCTGGTGTGTGGCCTATGGGTCTAGCACACTGTGTTTGCTAGTGTTTGGCGCCTTGCTTGCTTGGAGCTAGCCATACTCGTCTTTTATAGTTAGAAATGCAAGGGGTGCCATGGACTGGCCCAGCAGAGAAAGAAGAAGATCAAAAGTTAACAAGGCCTCTCCTCTCCGTCTTTGGCTGCTTTATTCTTGTTCTGTCGTTTTGGTTTTATGGTCTTCCATCGCCCAAATCATCATCTCGGTCGTCAATATGAACGACATCATCACCATCCGAGGCTCGTTTTAGCAACATCAGCGTTCGCCCCGGTGGCGTTTTGGGGCTAATGGTGTGTGACCAACTCTGCTGGTCTGTTTTTGCGGAGAAAATGTTAAGGCATTTATTTCCCAATAAAGGATTTGTACGACAAGTCAACGGCAGGTGACGTGGCTTAACGCTTCATGCATCAGGGGATTGTTAGAGTGAATGAGTTACACTTTCGTGGGTTTTCCATCTCCTTTTTCTTGTTTCTCATGCGATGAGGGACTTCGGATATCCCGATGGTCTTTAATACATTACGCATGCAGAGCACAGACACACACAGACACAGGCACACACACAGAAAAATAAACAAAGTCCATTTCCACTATGAGATGGCCTCGGAGAAGTTATCAGCATCCTAGGATATATCTAATGTCCCCTCGCTCTCCAAAACATCAATCTGTCGAGAAGTACCCATTCTCTCTCTCTCCCTCCCTCATCTCTTTCCACCTAAGGTCTCCCTCGCCCACTCTATCTGTGGAGGTTATCTTAGCCTACAGTTCTTCCATTCCTCTGTTTCGCCGTCGCTCTCTCTCCTCCGTATCTCGCCCCGTCCACTTTAGGACCCCTCTTTTCTGTAGCGTTTCGTAGATTTCCCGCTGTCCCCGACTACCTTCCCTTCACTCTCACCTCATGTCTCTTAATCCTTCCATCTCTGTTTTCCTTGTCTCTGTCTCGCTTTTGCACCTAAGCTGGTGCACGCCATCTCTCGATACGTTTCCATGGTTCTCCCCTGAGCCAAACATCTCCCCGCCAACTCCACCCCCTGACGGAGCTCTCTCTCTGGGTGATGGATGGCCTGATGGGAGCAGAGATGGAGCATTACAACTACCGATTCAGAGCCAGACGTAATGTTCCACGACTTCCCCCTGGCATCGACGCAAGACGGACTGCTTGTGTATTAAGCCTCAATGTATGTACTACAAAATCCTACCGCGTATGAGGAAATATCCTAACGCTGCTCCCAGAACAAGTCGTATAATGTTCCTCGTATTGTCAGACTGTAATTTACAGCAGTAGGAAAGACCTCTTCATCGTTAGATTAACTGTGGGGTGTAAACGGTTTGAATGATGCTCTACTGCCACATACTTGCTGTTATTTTTATACAATATTTACATTATTAAAAGATCCAATCCAGTCGCCTTCTCTGCCTGCAAGTCATAAAGTCCACACTTCGTAAATGACATAAAGTATAGTGTTTGGGTGCTCATTTGCTCGTGAAATTTTGTGAGCCAATTCTATTTGTAAGACGAGACTTATGGCAGTATGCGGTGTGCTAGCTAGCTCGCCCGGCGCCTATCTGATGTGAGTTGCAAGGGGAGGAAGCAGTAGCAAGAATATGTGCAGTATATCACTGGTTGTTATGGTAAATACACACACACGCGCACACGCACACAAACACACACTTCTGAAAGGCTGAGCCGCAAATGAGCTTCAAACTGGGGCCATGTCATCCCCTCCAAAACCGGACATAAAGGGCCTAATGATCATAAACACACACACACACACACACACACACACACACACACACACACACACACACACACACACACACACACACACACACACACACCACACACACACACACACACACACACACACACACACACCCTCCATACAATACATCACAGAGGACCCTTCACCAGACCCTCCCCGCCCAGGGAGGGCATGAAAACGCAGAGTCAAATTGCATCCAGGTGCAGTGGCTGGGCTAGTCAGGAAAGGGGAACTGACTGTGTGATTGTGTGAGAAGTCAAAGGTCGCATGTACATGTACTTCCACATGTATTGACATCCAGCCCCAAGCCGAGTCAAAGGCGCTAATGAAAAAAAATGGGTCGACCGCGAATGAAATCGATTTATTTCTTACCTTTTTTTCTATTCAGGGATTTTGCTCTTTGACTCAGTTTCTCTCTCTTGGTCTCGCTATCTCACTGTGCACCTCTCCACCTTTCAAGCTCTCTTGCTCTCGCTCTCACTCTCACTCTCTCGCTCACTCTCAGTCTCTCTCTCTCTCGCTCTCACTCTCACTATCTCCCTCTTGCTCTCACTCTCTCCCTCTCTCTCGCCCCACCACAGCTAGAGGCACACACGAGTGGAAGCTGCCTCTGGTTTAATGGAGCGGAGGCCACACGTGGTCTCGCCAAACCAGCCCTGGCGACGCGCGGCCGCCTCGCAGTGACACAGATTAAAACGGAACAGAACAGAGCGTGGCGGCGCTTGGACGGGTGGGTGGGTGACTGTGAATGGGTGGTGGTTGGGTGGGTGGGTGGTGGGGTGAGAGGGGCCAGCTGGGAAGTTATTGGGAAGAAGGAGAGCAGATTTCCTGGCTTACTAACACACAACAGAGAGAACACAGAGTCTGACCGCACACACACACACACACACACACACACACACACACACACACACACACACACACACACACACACACACACACACACACACACACACACACACACACACACACACACACACACACACACACACGCACACACACAACACACACAGAGAAGCATATGAGACGGGATCAGCCTAGCAGCTGGGTCCAATATGTGTTTCACCCATTAAATGCAACTTAACATTTTTCAAACCTCACCACAATTCACATTCATTCTATTAATGCACACACACACACACACACACACACACACACACACACACACACACACACACACACACACACACACACACACACACACACACACACACACACACACACACACACACACACACACACACACACACACACACACACACGTAAATGTAGTCATAAACTAACAACTAGAGAACATAATATATGTATTTATGTATAAATATATATCACATATGATGGATATTAGGACAGGGGTGCGGGGGAATATACGTAATGTAGAACTGCTGTCCAGGCCCTTCATGAAAATGGATAAGTCCCAAAAACACATGATTCCCCAACATTACATCTCATGGATGATTTGACCTCGGCAGAGCAACAGAACGGATAACGGCATGGGCCATCAAGGATAATCGCTTAAGGCTGTCATCATCATCACAACCACCATCATCATCTTCATCACCATTATCATCATCACGTGTCAATATCACCACGACCACCATCCTCATTTTCTCCTTCGTCCTCATGATCAACACCTCCGTCACGGGAAATAAATCGCTAACTGTAACGGCAACAAAGAATGCGCCCAAACCCATCACCCACCAGTGAAGGGTCTCCAACGTACCCCTGGTTCTCAATGCCGGTTCCCCTTTGCTTTGACTGATCCGTCTCTTATCGCCTCAATTCATTTCGCCTCCGCCTTTTAAAATGTGTTATCCTGTGGTGGTTTACAAGAGGAAGCTTTCGCTGGGAAAACGCTCTTCTTCGGGTGATAAAACACGGCAGATTTCATGGTGTGCGTGCGTGGCAATGATTAAGACCTCTAGGTATCGCTTTCTCTAAGGATGCTATGAAGTTGAGTATGGGGGGGGAGAAGTAATGAAGTGAAAACGGTGATAAATACGAACAGAGTCGTGTAGAAACGATACAAAGTGGGATAGACAGAGGCAGCGCTGCACCCGCTCCGCTAAATGTCCCTGCTCTTATGAGGACTATTCAAATATAGCACTCAGTTGGCCTCAAACAGCCACTCAGTACCGCCATCATACACACACACACACACACACACACACACACACACACACACACACACACACACACACACACACACACACACACACACACACACACACACACACACACACACACACACACACACACACACACACACACACACACACACACACACACACAAGCTGCAACACCTACCTCCAAGCTTTTTGTATGATCTGAGAAGTTTGAAGCTTGTTGTTCAATAATAATGATAAAAAATGTATATAATTGGGATTTGCCCAAGTGTCGATCATGCTGTCTCCGTCTCTGTTATATAAACGACGCCATCACTTTTTATTTGATGTTGCCGGAGCACAACTTTTACAGCCCCTCGTGAAGTGCGTTCACCAGCCTAGGCACGGACGCTTTTGACAGGCGGGTTAATGGGGGTAAGGCCGGAGCCTTTGTCGGGCGGGAAGAGTTGATCCATGGAGCTTTATCTCCTCCATGGTCTCCATGGAAACCAGGGCATTGATCGTGATGTGAGGCGGGGGATCCATGACATTAATATGACATTCTGTTTGGTCCACAGAATCGTTCCACAGTTGTCAACCAAGCGGCTGTATCATTCTGTATTCTGTTTGGTTTGTTACGATGCCCACATTTAAAGCATTCTACACCAGACACTATATTACATTAGTTAATCTCTTTTACTTTTTAACCATCCGCAGTTTACTAAAAAACATCGGCAGCTTTAAGCATCCACAGCTTTTTTTTTAACCATCCGCAGCTAACAAAAACCATCGGTCAGCATATGGTATTGCCTGCCTCCCCTTCTCTTTAACAAACCGTTTCCTCACCATCACCATCATCATGAACATTGTTATCCCCCAGAGCCCGCAGAGATATGAATCCCACCCAACGGGCAATCACATCTCCCAATTTGTCTCTTGCTGCGATCCGACAGGAAAGGCAGATAACAAACCCGCCGTTCCCAGACGGATCCTGAGCAGACGCTTGCTGCCCTTTAACGATGACCTCAACGGGCTTGATGACGACGGAAAGTTGAGTCGAGTTGTATCCTTTCGGGGCAGTGTTCGGCGAGTGTTTGAAGTGGAAACTGGGACACTGTTCTTTCTCTCTCTCTGAATATGACCCACCCACACCATTTTGCGAGCATGGATTTTACAGTTTAGAATCCCCTCGGTTCTCCTCTAACACAGGTTTCACCTGGTGGCAGGAACAAAATGTGCAACACACGGTGTAGTAAAAACAAAAAAGCAGTCACCGGATACACACTTTCTCTTCCTCAACTTGACGACGCACATCTTTTTTTCACATCTATCTGCTCCGCGATGGATTGCCTGAGAAGGGAGCCTTTTACAGCCTGCCTAAGGGGGAGCGAACCCTTGTCACATCCCCATCAACCCCTTCCCACATCCACGGGGGACTCGGGGGGGGGGGGGGGGGCCCGGGTGACAAGACAGAAGGTAGAAAGCCGGTCCCCATATCCACACGTTTAGGAGAGGACGGTGGGTGTCACCTTGAAATTCGGCAGGCGGATGATTCAGGGCCCATGGATGTGGGTAGGGGGGGGGGGGGGGGGAATCGGCCGCTATGAATTATGGGTAGGAGAAAAATCGTAAATGGAAAATGTGTGTGTTTCATTTATACATCTGAATGAACACTTTTGATAAATAGGCTGCACATAATGTACAACTGAATTTCGGAGGAATGTCACAAACATTAGGTAAACATAACTAATTCTTCGTCTTCTGAGGTTCTTTTCTGGCAAGGGTAGGCGAAATCTGCCTTAACATTCCCCCCAGGTATTGTCTGTTTCTGCTGTGTCAAAGCGTTTAGTGGCAGACTGTTAACTGAAAAAATACGATGCTTTGTTCTACTTTCCGCTTTCCTCACTCAGTCTTTTCTCTCGATCTATAGGCGAGAAGGGGTGCCAGGAAAACGTACATTTGAGTGTGTACTTGCATGCAAGTGTGTGCTTTGCAGCCACACTGTCAGAGACATTGAATGGACACGAAGCATGCCATGAACACTTATTATAGACAAAGAAAAAACGCCACCACGAGATAAAAGTTTTTTGATGTTTTTATTGGTGAGGCTTCCAACTCGTGCAGTGAACACTATTTCAATGACTATGCGTCGGATTGCACAACCGCCCTCACAGTTGAAGCCCCAATATTAAATATTTACTCTGCTATGTGATACATCGCAGGCTTCTGGAAATACAACAAAGGTAAAACAGTTTGGACGTGAAAGCCACCTTCATTAATTACCAGAGTTGACGTTACTTGCAACGTCTTTATTTATTTTCTTGATTCAGTCTCTTCGGTTGCAAAGAAATCGAATCCCTATCTTTATCTCTGACCTTGATTCAGCGATATAAATAAGTCAAAGCCAAGAAAACACATGATACGTCCTTTTTATTTCATGCTTGAGAGAGGCGCTTGGAGAACAGAATGTGCCTCTCTTCCTATGAACCACCATCATGTTGGTGAGTTTGAAGGAGAACAATTACTCTCTTCCATGTAACGTTCCGATAGAGACAGCTACCGTTCAGAGAAAGACAGGTGGTCCATTCATATGTCAATCGGCCGCATGTGTTTGCTCTGCACGTTAAACACAGCAGGCACTACCGGAGGCCACTGAGGCATGACGATCGCTGAAGATAATCCATGTCAATCTTTTGATTCCTAAATCGAAATCCCAGCTGTAGCATTGTGGGAATATGTATGACTTTCCGGTCTATCACTCCCTCTCTCATCCTTGGTTGACCTCAAAGGGTATCGGTCAGTGTGGCTACAAACAGTGTTTTTCAACGTACAATGTTGATTTTGAAGGCCTTTCGCAAGGGTGAGATGGCTGACGGTTTCAGGTCAATCCGTTTTTGGGTTTCACATTGTTGGGGGCTTTCTGTTGTATTTCGCAAATCAAGCGTCAATTGTTGGGGTTTTCTGTTCTAAAATCCAACGGGCCAGCCAAAACTATCCCCTTCAGGGATCGACAGCAGCCATTTCAAAACCCTCCCTGCATAAAGAGCTCCCTTGCTTGGGTAAACCAACAGTAATATAGAATATCACTTCATTATATATTGTAATTACATACATTATACATCACTAAGATCACAATAATAATAGTGATCATTGTAACACGCTCTGCATACACCCTATGTGTCCTTGAGAATGGGGGATTAGGGCCTGCATGTTGATTACTGTCACTCTTGTGAGTGGAAATCCTTACATCTGAAGAGTGATAAGCATGCAGAGTGGATGACGCACAAAACGAATAAGACAAGCTGGCTGATTATGGTTGTCATGTTGCGAGTTTCTAAGACTACCACTTAGAGGAAGAACACAACCCAGAAACATGCAGATAGTAAGAGAGAGAGAGATCACTGAGAGTGATGCAGATAGTAACAGAGACATACAGAGAGAGAGAGTGGTGCAGATAGTTAAAGAGATGTACACAGAGATGGAGAGATAGAGACATAGAAATAGAGAGAGATAGCAGCACATATTTTATATAAGATTGTCAGAGGAACGAATCTGAGAGAATCTGAGCAAAGCTGAGTGGCTGGTGTTGGAGTTAACTCAACAAAGACAAGAAGGGTAAGGGCACCATTTACATGGTTGTTAGAAACATCAAGTATTCCTGTATTTCAATGGCAAACCACAATAGCCATTTGAACATGCAGTTGCACTTGGATTGAAGTGAAAGTGATGAGAAGAAAGAAAGATAGAAAGATAGAAAGAAAGAAAGAAAGAAAGAAAGAAAGAAAGAAAGAAAGAAAGAAAGAAAGAAAGAAAGAAAGAAAGATAAAAAATTAAAGGAAATGACCATAAATAGACAAGCTCCAGAAATAAGAGAACGGTTCAAAGGTTTTTGTGATTTAATCTTCATGGCATCTCTTGCATGGGAAGGCAAGCAAGCAAACTCAAACTTGGGTATTGTATAAACAATGTAAGCTGGCCAGTGTTTTGCTTTGTGCCCTCACAAGTGAGTGAATGGTCCTCAATCACGGTCACGGGAGATTAAAATCAAAGTCAAATAAGATTATCCTTTATCACCCCACAAGTACTTTTGCCAGAAGTGTGTGCAAGGGGAATTTAACATTCATTTTCAAAGGGTCTGGGAAAAAAGTGTTGAAAAAAAGTAAAATTAGTGAAAAACAGAGAGATTGAGTGGCCAGAGGGAAACACGGGACAACACAATGAGAAAAGTCCTCGTCACTGTGTTTTTCCGCTTACCCCCTGCAAACAGGGGGAGCGAAGCAGGGGAGGAAGGGGGTGGCGTGCGTACACTAAGTATGTCTGGTTGTGTGCAAGAGAGAGAGAGAGAGAGAGAGAGAGAGAGAGAGAGAGAGAGAGAGAGAGAGAGAGAGAGAAGAGAGAGAGAGAGAGAGAGAGAGAGAGAGAGAGAGAGAGAGAGAGAGAGAGTCTTTGGGAGGTATGCAGTGCTCTCTCTCTCTCTCTCTCTCCCCCTCTCTCTCTCTCTCTCCCCTCTCTCCCTCCCTCCCTCCCTAACTGTTTTAGGGGTATTACCACTTCAGCCTGAGATTCCACCCTAGCCCCCCACCTCCACCCCAAAAAAACAACGGGCCATGTCGGGTGCACTCCTCCTCTCCTCTCCTCCACCCCTCTCCTCTCATCCGCCTCTCCCTGTCTCCGGCTCAGTGTGGGGAAGAAGAGAGAAGTGTGTAAAGCGTGATGAGAGAGAGAAAGAAGGGAAGAAAGAAGGTTCAATGGTAGGGAGAGGAATTTGTAGTTAGCACTTTCCATTTTTTGTTGCCATTTTTTTTTTTGGGGGCTTCCTTGAGCTCCCGCCAGAGCGTCACACTTTAAAACATGAGGAAGTAATTTTTATTTTTTTTCCTTTGTGTAAATTACGTTTATCCGAACCAACGGTGGTGAAAAACGGGAAGCAGTTGCATCCTTCAGGGGGGAACCACCACGCGAGGAAACACAGCAACAGCGGCCGAGAGAGAGGTACAGCAGGAGGAGAAGGGGTGGTGGTGGAGGGAGATAATATAGAACAGAGCAACATTGGCACCGGCAGCGGAAAAATAATAACAGAGGAAAACTCTGTTGTTTTTTATTCTACCGGGACAAGCAGGGGCTGAGCGAAAGTGGAAATAGAGAGGTGTGAGAAAAAGAAAACGCGGGAGAGAGGAGTAAATCGAAGGCAACACAAGACTTGAAACAAGCCCCAACTCACCTGACGTGCTTGCCAGGTGGGACAGCCTGCACTCTTTAAACCCCCCCCCCCCCCCCCCCCCCCCCCTCTCTCTCTCCCCCTGTCTCTCTCTCTTCCTCGCTTCCTTTATCTCACCCTCCTCCTCCTCCTCCTCTTCCTCCTCCCTGGAGATGGTCCGTTGGCAGACCCTGCTGCTGCTGACCTATCACCTGGCCTCCCTGCTGGCCTCAGCGGCGGCGGCGGCTGCGGGCTCCGAGCGCCAACGGCACCGCGTGCAGCACGGCCCCTGCACCTACACCTTCGTGCTGCCTGAGCTCGACCACTGTCGCCCCGCCCTGTCGCCCCTCCAGGACCTCCCCCAGGGGGCAGCCGACACCCCGCAGAGGGACTCCCCATCCCAGGGAGGCCCGGGCGTGGAGGACCCCCCCCGGGGGGAGGACAGGGAGGGGCGGGCTGGCCCGGATGAAGCACGCCAGGCAGGAGAGGAAGCTGGAGAACCTGGAGAGCGCCATGGAGAACAACACGCTGTGGTTGCGGAGGGTGAGCGATGCCCTCGGTGTGGTCAAACGCGGGCGGTCGGGGATAGACGTGGCGAAGGCTGCTCAGGGAATCTTACGGTGAACTTCCGGAGAGTACCTGCTCCTCCCCCTCCCCCCTTTCTGCATGATCTCATGGGCTGTGTTTATTCTGTTGTTCACTGTATTTATGTCAGTGTGCACAGTGTGCCTGCCTTGTCTCCTCAGCCATCATCCACGCCGTCTACATCTGGCGGCTGACGATCAACTGCTAGTTCCCATGTTCTTTTTCAATATCAATGTTCACACACCAGGTTCGCTGGCAAAATTGCAGGGTTTGGATCCGGGCGAAGGACAGGACTTTAGTGGGGATTAGTGAAGGGTTTTGCTGTGATTTCCCAGATGATCAATGTTTAAATGATACTTGTTTTATGAGATGGGAGTGATGTCTGTCTGTATGTGTGTGGATATAGACAGACTGATTGAGACAGATTGTGTGTGTGTGTGTGTGTGTGTGTGTGGTGTGTGTGTGGTGTGTGTGTCGTGTGTGTGTGTGTGTGTGTGTGCGTGTGCGTGTGTGTGTGTGGTGTGTGTGTGTGTGCGTGCGTGTGTGTGGTGGTGCGTGCGTGCGTGTGTACTGTATGTAAGTCCACTGGGCTGCCCAGAAATCCCAATTGCATGAGAAAGAGGAGAGGGAAGATACAGAAAAGATTCTTTGCTAACATTGGATGGCGGAAAGAAATTGCGCGGTCGGTTAAAAACAAATGTTACGTTCCTTCTCACTGCCTTCAATCATAACACAGAGTAGGATCCAGTTCAGTTATGAACTCCCCCAGATAAAGTCCTGCAGGTCGTAGCATTGAAAGTCCATCACCCGGCTGGAGGAAGGCCATGCTTTTCCCCAACAGAACACGTCCTTATCAGTGGGAGACAGTGATTAGCGTGTGTTGTCTGCCAGACCACTGGCCTGTGTCAGGTCATTGAGATGTGGTTATTAAGAGGCTAAACTGTGGGGAAGTGATTAAAAAGATATTCAGAAAACAGGGTTTTTTGTGGCTAAGATCATGGAGGTGCCATCTGTTTTATTACATTTTCTTGCAAGTACTGTTCAAGAGTTCTTCCCCGGATTGGGAACTAGCACCACCATACCACAGCCTGTGCATGTTTTGTCTGAGCCCGGCGTGGGCCCGTTCCACTTACAGTTTTTCTCAATCGTTGAAGCACTTTTTCTGAAACTAGAGCTCAATTTCTCAAAACTAAACACAAACCTGAGAAGAGTTAATCATTTTGTCAAAACTTTACAAATTCTACTCAAAATTGATTTTTTTCCACCAAACAGTAAACACAGCTATTAAATAAATATATCTTAATTGAGAGCATCAATTAAACAGGTGTGATCAATTCAAAACATCAAAATACTATTTACACATGCATGTTTTGGCTTTATGAGGCCAAGTTACATATTCCAATGTATACAATTGTTTAGAAATAGCTTTCTTTTTGAAAGTTGCAATTAGGTGGTACATATAGTATAAAGACAGTTGCCAAATTGCAACACAATTACAACACTGTGAATATATCATATAAATATTGCATTGACACAATCGTATCAGAATAGGATCCAATGCATATTTGTCTATCCAATGAGCTCTAATTGGCTAAACTCACAATCCCAGCTTCCCAGAGTCATAATGTACACCTATAGTTAATGCTGCAACATTGTTCTGACAGTACAGTAATTGCACTGATAAGTAAAATGAAAAACACTACAGTAAGAAAATGTTTAGACCGCCTTTCGGGGGAGTTAATGATGAAATCAGTGCAAGTACAAGTACAAAAAGGTAACAAAGCAAATGTATATAGTTTTACTGTAATACAGTAAAATGTTCAGCTGAACTGACTGCATAAAAAGCTTTTCGTAGGCCAACAAAAAATAAAAATAAGAATATAAATGAGGTGAAACAGATCTACATGTAAATCAGTATGTATCCCACCTCCAATCCTGATCAGGCCAAAGGACCACACTACAACACAGTAGAGCTCACCAAGTCCACTTTACTGTAATGCTCTGACACATGATTGAAGTGTTTTGCCAGTTGAGTTTGAACAGGTGAGAAGTGAATTAGACTTATTGGTAATTAGTTGTTGCGTGAATGATGAGATTTTTGGTTAAAGTTTAGCAAAAATGTGAAAACAGTGGAATTGTTCATAATTGTGTGCATCGTTCCATTTTTTGTGTGTATGCAATCGAGAAAAACTGTAAAAACATGAGCCTGAGCCTGGGTCAAACCAACCTTTTCTTAGTAAATTGGTTGTCTATAAGTAAACTAATCCAAGTTGGTTGAATGACCAAAATCTGTTCAGAATTACATGTGGGATCTGACTGAATAGCCAATTTCCACTCATTTCAAGTCGTAACCTTTGATTTGCTGGTGATAAAAACATAATAGACACAAGGAAATCTACAATCAGATTTTGCAGATTATAGAGAAAGTAGAATTACAGAAATCTGTTGCGAATTATGCCTTTACTACAATACTAAAAAACAAGGATTACACTGGCGAGACACATGTTGCAGTGTGCACACAACCTAACATTTGTCCATAGTTACTTTGTTGTAACCTCATTATTTATCAATTAGAGTGATTAATAAGGGTTAAGGCACAGTGTGTCAGATGTAGAGGCATCTAGCTTTACAGATTTGGCAGAAATGGAATATAAAATTCTTAAATAGGTTTTAATTATTGTATTATCCCATGATTTTTTGGTTTGTTCCTTACCTAAAAGAAAATGCCCCTTAATATCAAAATAAGGGGTGTGTCCTATTCCATGGAGACCGCCATTATTCTACAGTAGCCCAGAATGGACCAACGGCTCTAGAGGGAATGCCTTTTGGCTAAGAGGTTTAGGAAGAGCCATGGCTTAGCCTTAGACGCTTGTGTGATAATTTTCAAGTACTGTCGTTGTGTAGGGGCATAATAAATGAAGATGTTGTACTTGAGATACGCCAAACCGTGGGCGTAAAAGTGTCCTTGAAGCTCAGAGGTGGACATCAACATACGCACAGATTAAGATCCACAAAGCACCGGGCCCCGTGGCATTATACTGTAATTGTCCATGAAGCTTAACCCTCTATCGGACCCACCTCATATAGCCAGTGAATACAAGCTTAGGTTATGTCCTTTCACCAGAATATCCTCAGTTTTTCGAGGATTCAATTACGTAGGAGTTGAACTTCTTCATTCAAGTGTAAAATAGTGTAGCGGATGGTAGTTTGCGGATGAGCAGAAATATCAAGTGGCAGTTCCTTCTTTAATACATCTATGCCTTGGCGATGTTTATTTTTTAGGTAGTTTCCTTGTTCCATAACTAAAGGTACGCTATCAATCTTTCAGAGGAAGTTTGTATCCAAACAAAACGGTTGCACACTGTTATGTTATAAAAAGCAACCTATATTCATGGGCAAGTCAACATTGGCTTGTAGCGCCAACTGCTATCGAGATGAATGATCAATGCATATTACAGAGAGCGATAATTGTCTATGAAGGTAGTTGACCACTATGGATGCAATAAGAGTACTATCTGTGGGAAACGTAAATAGGCAGTGACATCCCCAATGTCATATACAACGTATCCAGTGACCATGGTGAATAAGACACCAATACCTGATAGTGATTGGTTAAACTGATTTATTCGACGAGAGCATCAATAATTTATCTTGGTTGGATTAAAATGGATGTTTATTTTCCGCAAAAAAGTCATACCTACTGGCCCTTAACACATTACCGGCCAGTGCAGACCCACATAGATTGGAGGTGGGTGGGGTTTCACTTGGTTGCCATTTGCAACCTCATTGCTTGGTCCTGCAACATTTCACACACTGGACCTTTCAGGTTACAATATTATAGGGCATATAACATTCAGATTATCACAGAAAATAGCTAACCCCCTTCCTCAATGACAAAATAATTAAAGAAAGATGTTCAGCAAGAGAATCAAACCTCAAACCTACTGCCAGTCGCCCACGGAGACATCCATGTTGCAGATGAAACGTTGATGTTAAAAACTATACAACTATTTAAGTTGTTTGTGGGTATATTTTGATCTGAGTAGTTTTTTTTTAATCTGAAGTTATGGAAAAAGATCATGTTTGATGCGAGCTTAAAAACGAAAAAGGCTTTTTTTAAGAGTTGAGATCAAATGATGACTTTTTGGTGAGTTTGGTGATCCTTAATTCAGTTTTTTTTAATGGCTTCCATTCTTCTTGATCAATCCCCCTGTCTCACTCTTCAGCCTGGACCGGTTTTCATCATGGCTGGTGAATAAAGTTGCCTGCCATGTTCACTGTCAGGTCCTGATCATTGCGTCTCATCTTGCTCACTCGCTCAGGCGGCACGCGCTTACAAAAACACCCACTAAACAACACAGGAGGAGCGATCCTGCGAGTGCTGTCTGTGCCCTCCTGCTGTGAGACCAGACTTCAATATCACGCCCCCCCGTGCGACCATGTCAAGCATTTTCCCTCGTGTGTATCTTAGGTTATGTGTATGGTTTGTGTGCATGCGTGTGTTGGAACCAAAACTCAACTGCCTTTTTTTTGGGGGGGGGGGGGGGGGGTTTAAACAGGTTTTGTAAACCTAAAATGTCACCCAGAGCCAGCAAATAGCTGGGCCACCACCTGTCCTGTACCGTTACAAAGTTATATGATTTATTCAAAGATTCGCCTCCTTGCTTCACAAGGCTAAAGTTCCACACAAGCTTAGCAAGAATGCCGATACGCATGTAAGTGAGTACGAGTATTCTGACCTCTGACCCCGGGGTGAAGGCCCCTTTCAACACCTGGCTATGTGTTTCATGTAAAACTGGACCATGTGCCAAGGTGGGATAGCCTAAGGGTTTGAGTGTGTGCACGTGTGTGTGTATGTGTGTGTGTGTGTGTGTATGTGTGTGAGGAAGAGAGAGAGACTAGAGCAAGAGAGTGGGTTGGCTAAAGAATATGTGTGAGAGGGAATGTGTGAATGTGTGTGTTAGTGTCTGTGTGTATGTGTCTAAATATGACCCTCCCTTTGGTATTCGATAAAAGAAAACACACACACACACACACACACACACACACACACACACACACACACACACACACACACACACACACACACACACACACACACACACACACACACACACACACACACACACACACACACACACACACACACAGAAACACAAACACACACATTACTCCTCTGTGGAATTTCAGAGTTGACCTAGCATCCTATGCCTTGTCCCAGTTAACTTCTCCGGGGAATTCAGAGAGGAGAAACAAGCAATTTCTTTGCTTTTGTTTTTAAACCTCACACAACCCCCCCAATATTGTGCTCCACTCAACTCCTGCTCTCCTCGGGGGGTTGATGGAGTGGCTTTGAAAGTGTTTTTAAGGCGACTTTCCAGAGCCCAAACAGCTTATGTTAATACGGTCATATTATGAGAGATGGCGGTGGGAAGGTAACCCATGGAGTTGTTGTTCTTCCAGCCAAGTTCATTAAGGCAACGACACCTCAAGCGCCACCGTCTCACCGCGATCAAGACGAAGGAGAAAATACAACATGCACCACGTTATTCAGTGGTGTTGAGAACACTGTGGTCACAACCTCATTTATTTCAACCTTCAAAACAACAAGGTTGACATGACACATGAATTAGGAGCCGATTCCATGTCTGAGTAAAGCCACCTTTTCCGTGTTTTGGCTTTTGTAAGCCATCAGAGCTGTTCTCATGCTCCTCCATCATAGGAAATCCTCCCTTGTGACGCTGAAGCCTTACAGACACTGGGATGAACCCGGCCAATGCTGACCCCCACTGTCTCTCCCACACAACCCCCCCCCCCCCCCCCACAACCAGACACGCAGCCTGCAAAACTAATTTGGATCCATGTAGACAAGATGTAATGGCTTCTACCAGCGTTAATATAAATAGTTCTGTTTTGGCGGGCAGTGCACCCCGACTTCTGAACTTGAGGTCAATTGAATCAGACAGCTATGATGGAAAGTGTGTGGAAAAGCTCTTTGGACGGACCATAAGCTTCCGTGAGAAGGAATGTGATCACGAGCTATCAAGTTGGTTTGAGGCGCCGCGGTAATCTCCTCAAAGTCATCTTTCGTTTTTGATGAGTTTTTGAAGTTTTTTTTCTGGACTGCTTCTTATCTTTGTCTGGTTTTCATCCGTAGCAAAGATGTTGAAGTTGAGTGTAGGATGTGGTTGGGAGAAACAGTATGGACACACACAAAAACACAAGCTATGGTATTCACTTCAATCGCTCGTGGTCGGGGTGCGGTGCCTATGGCAGAAAAATCCCTTTGATCAACTCTCCATATTTAACCCCACCCTCCCTCCCATTCACTCGACTATTTTGCTGTGACATTTGTCGCCCCAAAAAAAACCGCATTAATTCCCTCTGCGGTTTTCAACCCATCTTTATTACAAGACCGGCGCTGCACGTCAAACCAAACCGCCACCCCCCCCCCCCCCCCCCCCCCCCCTCACCGCTGACGTGCAAAACATGGTATATTAAATGCCTGACTGGTGGCTGCGTTTGCCTTCTATGTGCCTCGCTCATGGCTTCCTCGCTTGCTCATGGAACAAGATGGATGGTGTGCTATTTCTAAACCAAGTGTTTTAACATTTCACGCCTTTCCCGCTTCCCAGTGTGTGATTGATTAGAGTTCACACATCCCCCCCTCCCCCCCTCAGAAGTCCTGGAAATGGCACGATTTTCCACCATTGGAATGGGAATGCTGTTTGGGAAACGGCCATTGAACCTTGTTGCACTTGGTTTTCAGAAAGGCCATGCTTCCGTTATGGGGGTGGAAGTCATCATTTACATTTACATTTAGGGCATTTAGCAGACGCTTTTATCCAGAGCGACTTACAATAAGTAGCCTACATTTGTCATAAGAAGTAACAATATATCACTGTCGGTACTGTAAGGATGTTCATAGAACCAAGTACAAGTACAACAATCACTAGGCTAATCAATTCCCTGTGTTACAGCAATGATAGCAGCTACTGCAGTTGCTACATAGTTAAGTAATATAATACAATACAACACAATACAATACAATGTAGAATGGTGGCCAGAAGGGGGAGGGTGGCTATGCAAAGTCGAGGACTTGAGTCTTTTTCGGAAGATAGTGAGGGACTCTGCGGGCCTGGGAAAGGCAGGAAGCTCGTTCCACCACTGAGATCCCAAAAACGAGAAAAGTTGTGACTTTGCTGATCGACCTTTGCTAGCTCTTAGCGATGGCGGTACCATACGTCCAGCTGAGGTAGTTATGCTGAGTCATGCTAAGGGGTTTGTTTTGCATTGGGTTTGTTTTGCATTGTGCTCTGGGCATGATTCTTACCACATTGATGAATGGATGGATTGATTTGGATGGGTGATGAAAAGATTGACAGATAGAGAATCGGATGGGTGGAAGATACACAGAGGGATTGATGGGAAGTAGGATCATTTAGTAGAAAGTCGGCTTCTTTTCAATTTATTCACAGAGAATTGGTCAATAATATATTTGTATTACCTGTGTTTCCGGGCAGTTGGAGAGCTTCATCCGGGACAATGTGCGCTCCGGTATGGAGGAGAAGAGGAACGAGGCGCACACCCAGACAGCGGCCATGTTGGAAATGGGCACCAACCTCCTCAGCCAATCGGCGGAGCAAACCCGCAAGCTGACGGACGTGGAGACCCAGGTGAGTCCACCAGCAGGGGGCAGTGTGGAGCTATTTGAATGCAATTTGAACAGACACGATGGCTGTGAACCATTTGTGCTAAACTCAGACATAATTTGAGAAGATCATTACATGAACGTGTATTGCCAATATAAGCCTATTACCCAAGGTCGGTGTGGTCCACAGGGGAAGAACAATGCATTTTAAGCAGATTGTGTTTCGCTCTACTGATAGGGGGGGCTGACATTGGGGAAGTTAAGAGAAGTGGCTGACAACATGCCAATTAAAACATACAGTGCAATGCAACAACACAGATGTGTTTTCTATCGTGCCACAGACTTGTTATGACAGTCTGCTGGGGTCGCGGGACACTCCCACCCTAGCCAGGTTAACAAAGAACACACAAAACAGTGTAACTATCAAAGCCTGTTAGTTTGAGCTTTTGTTTAATCTGCAATTTGCTAGAAAACACAACACAGGTGCACAGCAAGATAATAGCAGTGTTCATCAAAAGATCAAAGCTGAACTGAAACTCTACATGGAGTCTATTATTAGACAGAACGGCAGATCTATCAAGTTTTCATCCGTATTCTACATTCATCCGTGACTCCCTCTGTGCCGTTCTTGTGCTGCCGGTTGATCCCTCTGTGAGCGAGGGAGGCATCCATTCCTCTGGGTTTGTGGCCGTTGGTAGGTGTTGAACCAGACCAGCCGGCTGGAGAACCAGTTGCTGGAGTACTCGCTGTTCACCAACCGGCTGGAGAAACACATCCTGCAGCAGACCCAGGAGATCTCCCGGCTCAACGAGAAAAACAGGTGAACACACACACACACACACACACACACACACACACACACACACACACACACACACACACACACACACACACACACACACACACACACACACACACACACACACACATAGACATACCCACACACACACACACAAACTCATTCACAGACACACACATACACAAACAACAATTCATGGGTACCCTTAACACACACAAATTCACGGACACACACACACAAACACACACACACACACACAACACAACACACAGATTCATGGTGACACACGCACACACATTCATGGCCACACACACACACTGCACCCATACACACATTAATGGTTACAAACCCGTAGTCTTGTCGACAGAATCAATTCCCACAAATCGACAGACATACATTGACAAACACACACACACACACACACACACACACACACACACACACACACACACACACACACAACACACACACACACACACACACACACACACACACACACACACACACACACACACACACACACATAGACAGACAGACAGACACACACACACACACACACACACAAACACACAGTGATTGAGTCCTAGTCTTACTGTATTTGACACAGAGAAGAAACATATGGGCTCATTTATCCCCAGAAGTGCATGCTGTATCAACAATCAAACTTGATCTACATCAGAGTTGATCGTTATTAATGGTGTTAAACAATTGTTTTCCATACAGTAGGGCTTTAAAGCCAACTGCCCAAGCACTTGCAGATGGGATCCACAGGGGTGAACCCTCATGCTTAAGGGCTGTCTAGCAGCGGGTGTGTGCATTAATGTGTGGGTATGTGTCTGTGTGTGTGTGTGTGTTTGTGTGTTCATGATAATGTGTGAGTGCATTAATGTTTGTGTGTGTGTGTGTGTGTGTGTGTGTGTGTGTGTGTGTGTGTGTGTGTGTGTGTGTGTGTGTGTGTGTGTGTGTGTGTGTGTGTGTGTGTGTGTGTGTGTGTGTGTGTGTGTGTGTGTGTGCGCTTGCAAATGCACTGCATGTGTGTGGATAGTACCATAACGTGTGAATATATATGAAAAGGGGTTCCCATGTCCCCAATTAAATTAAACAAAGGCGGTACTCTGTCTGGTCCAATCATAAAGGCAGTGGGGGTCAGGGGGGGTCGCCTGGCAGCGAGTTCGGGGGCGTGTCCCTGGTATCTGCTTGTTTATGATTCCATCCAACTGTGAGTATCTGAGAGCTGGGGCCTAGACTCCTGTTACACATGGAATCCAGCGGGAGCTAGGACCTGCTCCTTTCTACATTTCCATTTCCATTTAGGGCATTTAGCAGACGCTTTTATCCAAAGTGACTTACAATAAGTACATTTGTCATAAGAAGTTCAACAATATATCGCTATCGGTACAGTAAGGATGTTCATAGAACCAAGTGCAAGTACAACAATCAATAGGCTAACCAATTCCCCGTGTTACAGCAATGATAGCAGCTCCTGCAATTGCTACACAGTTAAGTAGACTATAATACAATACAATACAACACAAATACAATACAGTGTACAATGGTGGCCAGAGGGGGGAGGGTGGCTATGCAGAGTCGAGGTGGACTCTGAACAGGTGAGTCTTGAGTCTTTTTCGGGAGATAGTGAGCGACTCTGCGGTCCTGAGAACGGCAGGGAGCTCGTTCCACCACTGAGGTCCCAAAACCGAGA
>OLKM01000046.1:53081-63081 GCA_900291075.1 Melanogrammus aeglefinus
GGGATATACAGCATCCACCTCCCAAACTCCACCCAAACCGTCAAGGTGCTGTAACGTTACACATAAATCCAATGACCTCTTCCTCTAAATATCACATACATTCTAGGCATTGTTGCGAAACATTTTATTATTGCTGATATTAAGCACGTAGCCTTCCTTCATATTACTGATATAGATTTATAGTGATACTGGCTGCAGTGTCCAACCTTATCCACTGTGACATTCAGAAGCTTCATTATTATTATTACGGGCATCGTTGAACTCAGACAAACGACTCCTGCCACAGTCGTCGACGGAAATGTCATGCCTTCTTTTTGTGGGAGGTAGCATTACAAACAACCAGGAACACCAGGCCCTACAGGGCTCTGGATTCAGCAAGTCATGCGTCAAGTCAGTCATGTGCAATGCATTCAGCATGTGTGGAGGAAATTGCATATAGAAACATATAGCATATAGCTTAGCCAACCAAAAGTCATTGGCTATCATTAACCTGACAGCGAGCCTATGAGGTTTCCTCAATCAAGACACGTCATTCTGTGGTCAGATCTTTGAGTTTTTCCAGAGAAAATAAAGTTAGCAAAAAACAGGTTGCCATGTCTCTGGCTGGCTGTACAACTGCCTCTTTTCTCCCACTCCCTCCCTCCCTCCCTCCCTGTTCTTCTCATTTCCTGTGGGTCAAATGAGCCAGTAGTTTGGCATCGGAGCCATGCGTTTCCTGCCAGACACGGGCTGTACAGATTGCAATAGATGTCAGTGCTCTCCAGCTGTGTTTTTGCCTTCAGTGTGTGCCATTTTATTTCACTGCAGCTGGCAAAAAATGGGAGGTTGTAATAATGTGGGGCAGATTAAAATCGGCATCTTTTTTATATTTGGTGTGTCGGTTTTATTTAGTTGGACAAGGGACAAGCATGCACTTTCCATTTGAAATTTATATTTCCTTCATTAGGAGCGCATGAATAAGAGAGAGAAAAGAGCCGAGACAGATTTCCCTTTTTAGATTGATGAATGCAAAACGGAGTCGTTAAAATTATAAACGTGGCTACATAAAAATACTTAGAAAAAGAACCCTAAAGCCTAATGAAACTGCTGAAGGCCATAAAAAAACAAGTCATATAATACCCAAGTGGTCAGGATTTTGCTCATAAATGATTGTCATCAATAAATTGTGGTAAAGGTATAATAAATATTTATCTGCTCCAAATCAGTATTCAATACATTGTCTTGATCCCTAATGTACCAAATAATAACACAGCACATCGGAATTCAGCCCCACCGTCTGACCCTGATTAACAATGTCCTATCTGGCCCATATTTCATAACACCAACTCATTTGGCATAATGTTTCCCGAAGCAGAAGATAGTGAGTTACGACAGCAAAATGAATGGCATCCAAGAAGACCTATACTTAACACCCACAATCATCCATTTTTAAGTCCGCTCTGCAGCTATTCTGAGAACACAACTGGAATCAATCAGGAGGAAAACGGGTAGGTGGGTGCGATATTCTTGTATCTTAGCAACCCCCTATATGTGTCCATCACCGTGGCACCGAGTGTGGACGCCAATGCAACCAGTTTTCCAACAATTGCTATCTTCAACTTCAAAATCAACTTTAAAACTTCTAAAAGATAAACTATTCTATCACAATGGTCAACAGTCTCCACAGAGGCCATGTCTAACGCAAACCATGTGCTTGCATTAAACAAGTCATGAAGTCTTAAATCAGATTAACTTTCGTGAGGAATGAGGGGGTGTTTTCCCTGGTTAATCGGTGCTTCCGGTCTAGGGATTATTATCTGACAGAAATATTATCTAACAGCATTCAACAGAATACAGAAGCCAAACATTTCATCAGAAAACTACTGGTTGCAAACATTACATTGTTTTTTGTCAAAGTTGCATTTCTGTCGGGCTAAGCCATCGGCTGTTTGGATAAAACGAGTTTGAATTGAAAGTATGGCAGTAACAAAATCCAGTTATCTGAAAACCAATGAAATACACAAATGATAATGCCACAATATTACAATTACAAAATATTACTTTTACAGCTGAGAGATCTCACATCTACATATCTGAAAGGAAAAGTTTAAAAACTATGTCAAGCCATGACAAAGCCAATAAAAATGATTTGTTGCATGTGTTGGTGTGTATGTGAGTGTCTCTTGCGAGTAACTGTGCATCATCATTTTATGTGTGTGCGTGCTTGTGCGTGCGTTCTTGCGTGTGCTATAAAAAATTAAAATTCAAAATGAATTAAAAATTAAAAATAAAAAACACTCCCTCTCTCTGCCACTCTCTGTCTCTTTGAGGCCTCGGTGGCATCTTTCCACTGCCTTGTTCCCGCCAGGTGTAAAACGTCATCTCTTTCCGCACTTCCTCTGCATCCACTGATGCAACCGTCTTCTTCTGTGTTTGCATGTTTCACATTTTCTTTGCTGTCGCTCTTTTTCTCTCTCCTCACCCCCCCCCCCCCCCCCCCTCCCTCTCTCCGTGAACTCGAACTCAGCCCTCCCTCTCTCCGTGAACTCGAACTCAGCTCTGTCTCTGCAACTGAACCCGTTCAACCGAAGCAAATCAGTAAGTCCCGACCCCCTCCCCCGGTCCCCCTCTCCCCTCCTCTGGTTCTCTCGCCAGGTGTTCTGTGACATGCAGACCCGGGGCGGGGGGTGGACCGTGCTGCAGCACCGGTGGAACGGCTCGGTGGACTTCCATCGTGGATGGAGGGACTACAAGGCGGTACGATCCTGCTGACCCCATCCCAGCTGAATTCAGGCGTAGTGTTTCTGTACATCCTGGTATAGTGGGGTGGGGGGTGCTTGTTGTGTCTGACTGCCCCCCCCCCCACCCTTCACAATCCTCATGTTATTGCACCTGTTCTCTCTCTCACTCTCTGTCAAACCCCCACACACCAACACACACACACACGCACGCACGCACGCACGCACGCACAGCGCACACACACCACACACACACACACCACACACACACACACACACACACACACACACACACACACACACACACACACACACACACACACACACACACACACACACACACAACACACACACACACACCAACACACATTCTGCATTTCCCTGATCCATGAAGCACTGTCTTTTATCCATCATCCAAGTCCCAATTGGCCTCTCTATCCTTCTCTATCACCCTCACTCTCTGCCGTTCTCTCTCCGGAAAATTGTAGTGAAAATATGAGTGGTTATGAAAGATGAGCCCTAAGCAACAAGTGCTGACAGCAAATCACACTGCAGTACACACGAGTCTCTCATCCTGGGGCCATTCCTCAACCTGACCAAAAAAACCACGCTTTCGTGCGCTGTTACGCAACAGTGTGCCAGACTTTCCGCAGCAGTGCAGTATAACTGCCCCCCATGCGAGCCTCAGTGCCGGCGAGACGTGATACAATCCGTCAATCGACCCCAACCCTTGTGTTCAAACGACAAAAGAATGAGAAGTGAACAATTAGGACTCTAATTCAATTGGCCCAACGTGCTAATGAGTGCGGTTTGCCTGGGGTTTTTGTGATTGAAATTGAAATTGAAATGTTTTTTCAACCTTCCTCAGCTGATGAACTCATATGGCTTGGCACGGAAAGAGCGATTGAGTGAGAGCAGATGAGGTAGGGTAGGATAGAGGGAAATAAAATGGATTTATTGGACTCATATCTTTACAAGCGTATGATCAATATGTTAGGTTGTTTAGTGGTTTTGCGGAAGTAGTTCGGGCAGTTTCTTGTGTAGATGGCACAGTGGCAGTGTGTATGTGCAGAAGTGCTTTCCTTGGCCCTTAAGACACATGCTTTTTAAAATCAAGCCACAGTTATTAAACGTGACGAACAACCATCTCTTTACACTGAAGATAAATGAGGCCCCTGACTTACATGATGGATTGATGAATACAATTAGAATAGACCCTACAATCGCCTAAACTGCGATCGTAATTATGGGGTGTCAGGCTTTGTTTCAATTAAGGAATTGACTCTATAGAGCTAATCACTCCCTTCAAAGATTGTATCTGATTCCATTTAATATTGTTCCATTTGTTCAGTTTCTTTGTATTTCAATACAATATCTATTTCTTTTTTACTTTGACCTAAGACCCTAAGTGAATCCTAACTGAAGTTGAAGAATGTGTCAGCACTAGTGGGCATTGGTCACTTTTACACCAATTGTTTTTTACTGTTACTGATTATATAATTTAAATGATTGTATAATCCTAAGAAAATGAGAATTGGTCTGTTTCGTTCATTTGAGCTCTACATGGGGAGTCGGTTTCGCGATGTTTAACCGCGATGTTTAACCGCCATTGTTTCTATAGTAGCCCAGAATGGACAAACAGCTCTAGAGAGAATGCGTTTTCAAGAAATTTAATTTTGGGCTAAGCGTTGTAGGAATGATTAGGGTGTGTTATCTCTATGAGCGATGTTGGAGATGAAATCCAACACACACCGTGGCATTATACTATGCTTCCAAAAAGCTTAACCATCTTGGACGCAGACATCAAGATCACTCGATGGTCAGGAGCTCAACACAGCTTCACACACACACTGTGGCATTATATACAGTATATATATATATATGTGTGTGTGCTAAAAGCTTGAACCTCTCTGGAACATGGACACAAACCGCTGCACAGATGGAGCTCTACACATCCATGCGCGCCTCAATTTGTGATCAGCCCAATTTAACACACTGGCCCTTAACTATGAAGAATGGCGTCACATGGATTTGGGGTTGGAATCGCATTGCAATAAAATGGTATATTTCACGTCTTCAATATTTCCTTTTTGATAAGGCAGCAGTTGTGGGCTTTTTACTCTCCTTGGTTAGGAGATGGGATGGAGACACTCACTGTGGGCTGCTGGGTAAAAAAAGTACAGGCGTCATTAATGTGAATCACACCTTTTTATATCTCCCCCTCTCTCTGTGGCCACACCCCCAGGGCTTTGGAGATCCGTCTGGAGAGCACTGGCTGGGGAACGACATCATCCACCAGCTGACCAGCTCCCAGGACTACAGCCTGCAGGTGCGTCTGAGGGACCGCGGCGGCAGCGAGGTCTTCTCCCATTACGACCACTTCCACGTGGACGCTGAGGACGCCAACTACAGGTCAACTTTCAATTATTTACAATTGACCAATACAATTGTAAAAAACTTAACTAGTAGTGTAAACAGTAAATAACATAGATGAGCAAAAGTAATGATTGGAATCAATATTATGGGTTTGATTATATGTTATTTACTATTATTTACCATGTTATTATGTTCTTAAGCATAATTTTTGGTGCAGTTTTTTTATTGAATAAGTGATTGCTTATCATCAGAGTTCTGAGATTAGTTTAACCACAATACAATTACCACCTTGCATTAAATAATTTGATTTGGATAATAATACAATTCAATATAACACAAGAACTGTGACCCGGGGCAAAGAAGAAGCTATAGCTTATTTACAAGCTCAATCCTATGACCATACTGCCATTCATTTTCTGTCACTCAGATATATGAGTTAATAGAAAGGCAGGCTGCTGCTCTAATCTACCGTCATTGTTTTCCCATTATCATGCTGCTGCAAATCTCCATGGGTGGCCTCTCACGCGGGAACAGGATAAAAGGAAAACACCCAGTATTGCCAACAAACTGCCAGGAAACTATTGAGTCACGGAAACCCATTGCTTCTCAGGAATCTATGAGTAAAATAAATACAAAAACAAATAATGACTATTCTTGAGCCAGAGGAGGATGCTTTTAAGTGAGCAAAAACCTTCCCCAGAAATGTTATTTCACCCAAAAATTCTCAGATAATGAGATGATGAGATCTGCTCATCGCGTGCGAGTGCTTACTCCCTCCCTTTTGACATAATCAGTGGGCAGTCAGTCAGTTAAGTTGATTTCAACAAAGTAGTACGCGTGAGTTCCCTCTCTGTCTGAGGTAGGCCACCTGTTCGGTCAGACGTCATCCTTGTACGATGCCAGTTACTTCTTGAGTGAGCTTTTCGTGCACGTTAATGCGTGTGTGTAAAGGAGAGGGTGTGCATATCTTTACGAGCTAGGTATGCACCAGTTTTATAAGGGTGCATCTGCAATCCTGGCTTTTGAACTGGACCCATTGAGCCAGAGGCTTGGGGTCCGCGCAATCATTCAGCCAATGAAACCTCTCCCTCTCCCCCTCTCCCTCCCTCTCTCTCTCTCTCTCTCTCTCTCTCTCTCTCTCTCTCTCTCTCTCTCTCTCTCTCTCTCTCTTCTCTCTCTCTCTCTCTCTCTCTCTCTCTCTCTCTCTCTCTCTCTCTCTCTCTCTCTCTCTCCTCTCTCTCTCTCTCTCTCTCTCTCTCTCTCTCTCTCTCTCTCTCTCTCTCTCTCTCTCTCTCTCTCTCTTCTCTCTCTCTCTCTCTCTCTCTCTCTCTCTCTCTCTCTCTCTCTCTCTCTCTCTCTCCTCTCTCTCTCTCTCTCTCTCTCTCTCTCTCTCTCTCTCTCTCCTCTCTCTCTCTCTCTCCCTCTCCCTCTCCCCCTCCCCCTCCCCCACCCCAGAGCACCTCTTTCTTCAATCAGCATAAGATGATACATTTCAGGAAACATTTGCACGGTACAATAAGGCTGGAAAGTCTCATCTGCGTGGGGGAAAAATGATCCTTTCACAAACAAGATAGTCAAAACCACGAAGCATAGCCACAGTGTTGGTTTGTATTGACATCGAGCTATACGCCAGCTCATACCACTGTTCACGTCAAGCTGGCATGCAGCACACAGCCTGAAGTTGTGTGTTTCACACCATCTCAGCAATTACCAAGCATCGTCCCCTCCCCGACCCCGTGGCCCCCATAAGCCACGAGCACAGCCCCCTCACTCCCACTTAAGTGGCCGGAGATGCACGCGCCGTCTGTCTACAGCCCAGGAGTTCGGCGGTCAATGCCCTCTGAACTTAAGAGCTGTTGGGGGGCAGGGGGGATTTGGGGGGGAAGCAGATTCGTCTAGTCATCCTAGACAACATGCTCCGGGGGGGCTGCGGATAAGGTCACATTCTCTGCAGGGGGGGGGGAGGGACTGATGCTTAGCACGCCGAACGACGGGGTGAGACACGGTGCAGACAGCAGTCGACCTCGTGAACTTCCCCTTCAAAACCTCAACCGCCCACTCATGCACACTCATACACACACACACATGCGCGCGCGCGCACACACACACACACGATGCAGAGGCACAGTTAGACGCATAGACGCACGTATGCACTCACAAACAGATGGACACTGGCACACACACACACACACCCTGCAAGAATAAAACAATAAACAGCTTGTACCTCGAGGAATTCCGTGAGACAAATCATCCATTTCCCTCCAAAAAAAAGTGATGCAGGGATAATAAAGAAAGACTGGTGGTTTCGTCTCACACTCCTTAATCATTGTTGCATAGCAACCCCATCCCGCTGGGCTTCGGCTTAGATCCTGCCGTTCCATGGCAGCTTCACTTTGTTAGCTGACAAGTTTTTTCATCCAACTTTAATGCCACTTTCTCTTTTGTTGCTAAAAACCTTTCATGTTTTTTATTTTTTTTTCGGCGGTGGGGGGGGGGGCTTTATTTTATAGCCTCCATGCCCAAGGGTTCAGCGGCACAGCGGGGCGCACGAGCAGCCTGACTCACTCCGGCACGGCCTTCAGCACCAAGGACAGGGACAACGACGGCTGCACCTGCAAGTGTGCGCAGATCGCCTCCGGGGGTAAGGAGACGGGGAGCGCATTCCCCCTCCGCCCGCTCTTAGTTACACTTCCACCCATTATTTCTCATTCTTTGACGCAAATGGCCCCGAAGGGCATCTCGGCGCATCTGCCAGCCTTTATACATATATTAGTATATATAGTCGTTGAGCAGAGCAACTTACAGTATATCGTTAGACATATTGGTCTGTGATGAGCAGGTAGGGGAGTAAAGGGGGGCTGCAGGGGGGGATGGGAGGAGGGGGGGTAATCATCCAGTTCCTTTCAGCTGGGAGTGAAACACCCTGACCCTTCTATCTGAATCCAATTTAAATCATGCAGACATGGGTTGATCCCACCCCCCCCCCCCCTCCCCCCTTGGTTTCAGGCTGGTGGTTTGAGGCCTGTGGTCCATCTAACCTGAATGGGATGTACTACCCGGCATCCTCCACCATGGTCAGCTACAATGGCATCAAGTGGTACTACTGGAAGGGCCCCACGCTGATGGCTACCATGACAACCATGATGGTGCGCCCGGCAAACCTGTAGAGCCGGGAACATTCTGTTCAATTGGTGTTTGTGTGTGTGTGTGCGTGCATATGTGCGTGCGTGCGTGCGTGTGCGTCTGCGTGTGTGCGTGCGTGCGTGCGTGCGTGTGTGTGTGTGCATGTGCGTCTGCGCGTGTGCGTGTGCGTGCGTGCGTGTGTGTGTGTGTGTGACTGGGTGTGTGTGGGCATCGGCCTGTGTGTGTGTATATGGTGCGGTGGGCATGGTTGCGGTAAGACGAGTGGCTCAAATGGAACACAGCCCCCAACGGGAGACTCTTTCAACGCGGACCCTCAGAACGGACATTGGGAGACTTAGGCTTCCTGTCTAACCACTTCAACAGAACGACGGCCCGGAGATCCAGCGGAGAAACTGAAATGCACTGAAAAGTTCATTTTCATGAAGTGCCGAGTCTATAATTGAAGAAAACATATTTAAAAATGATTGCTAACCATTGAGCTCATCAGCTAGTAAGATATTACAGTCTATATTGATTTGTGTTGGTCCCATTCTTTTTATTCTAACGGCATTTTACTATCGCAGTGGCAAATTGCTTATTTCTTTTACTTTCCATTTAAAGGACCATTATTGATGTGTCTTCTAAAATATGCATTTACAAATCAATGCCAGTTAAAACTCAAGCCAAAAAAATCATCTGTTTAAAACCATGCCTTCAAATGGGTTCTTTATGGTACACTTTAATACTTAAATAAAAGTGCTAGTTTTTACCCATGTGTACAACACAACCTGCAGCTTGGTCCTGCAATTAATCGGAGTAAAAGAAATAAGAAAAAAGAGAGGTTGTCTTGCGCACTTGGTCCGATGACTCATTGAGAACCGCTCGGTGCCTGGAGACCCATTGGCAGCAGGATGGCTTTATCCCCTGCAACAATGGACCCATGGGCCTGCCTCCGTGAACAGGGCACGGCTTGTGAGTCCACCGTGTGGGATAATTAAGCATGAGTCATCGGCAAATGGACAACATGCTGCTTCTTCATTCAAATCTGTGGGGCTCTTGCAATCGTGCAAACTTACGAAAAAAAACGGATAAAAAAGAATGTGAAGGAAATCACAGATCGGCTTCGATTGTCAAAGTTCCCCCGGAGCAAATGTGGGATAGGGAATGCAGATCTCCTAGCAGTGCATCGAATGCAGTAGACATCGGAAAACTGACCGACCAACACATGCACACACGTACACACACCAATACACACCAAAAGTGTGCAACCAACCGGGTATGCTCCCTGACCCCTTGGCTAATGGGGTTTCTAGTGACCTTGGGGGTGAGGATGGGGTGATGAATCACAGTGTGTTGGGGGGTCCGGGTAGGGAGAGGGCAGGTTACGGAGCACCCTCTCTCCGGGCGACTGGCTGAACCGGTCAGCATTAGCAGGCAGCTGGAGTGGTTGTGTTCCAGTCCAGTGGAGCAGCCATCTTCTCTGGGTCAGGCCTTCCGCCTCTGGGTCTCCATTCAGCCCCTTATTTTATGTACAATAAAAAAAACAAACACGTATTATGATTATTATTACTAGGATTAGTGGATGTGGAGGACAGGGCTCGATTGAGAGCTAGAAAGAGGGATGGGAGTTTGTGTGCGTTATGTATGTTCTCGTGTTCTGTGTGTGTTGTGTGTGTGTGTGTGTGTGTGTGTGTGTGTGTGTGTGTGTGTGTGTGTGTGTGTGTGTGTGTGTGTGTGTGTGTGTGTGTGTGTGTGTGTGTGTGTGTGTGTGCATGTGCGTCTGC
>OLKM01000046.1:77907-102907 GCA_900291075.1 Melanogrammus aeglefinus
GACCTGTATAAAATGAGCAGTCGCTGTATGTGTATTTATGTGTGTGTGTGTGTGTGTGTGTGTGTGTGTGTGTGTGTGTGTGTGTGTGTGTGTGTGTGTGTGTGTGTGTGTGTGTGTGTGTGTGTGTGTGTGTGTGTGTGTGTGTGTGTGTGTGTGTGTGTGTGTGTGTGTGTGTGTATGCGCATAAGCAGGGAAACGTATGGAACTTGGGAGCCCTGGTGAGATCAATGTTCACAGTCCTGATGACCTGGGGAAAGAAACTCAGTCTCGGTCTCTCTTAACAGCTTGACTGTGTAGGCGCTTGCCTGACAGCAGCAGATGAAACAGTCTGTTGTTGGGGTGGAGAGGATCCTTCAGAAGGGTTCCTATTGGTTTCCTGCAGGCCCTGGTTCTACACCCTCCTGTGTATTAACTCCTGCAAGCAGGGGAGTGAAGTCCAAATGGTGCATTCATCGGAGGGCACTTCTCTCTGCAGAGCGTGGTGCTCCTGAGTGGAGCTGTGGCCAGACCAGGCAGTGATGCTTCCAGTCTGATGCTCTTTGCAGATCCAGAGTAGCAGGACTGAATGATCCGCAGGGAGACTCAGGAGACCTGCCTGAGGTGGTAAAAGTGCTACCATTCTTTTGTGTCTTTGTGTGTTGACCATGTCAGATCCTCTTTGATGAGGATTGCCAGGTTTTTCTAACTGCTCGCCCTCTCCACAGTAGTCCTGTTAATCCACAGTGGTGTGTTGCCTCTATTGGGGTGCCCTTCTAAAGGCCCCCATCAGCTCCTTGTTTTTGGGGACATTCATGAGGATGCTGTTGTCCTGGCAACAGAGGGACAGGTCAGTCTCTTCCTCCAGGCAGACCTTCTCATCATTGTCGAGATCAGGCCCACCACCACTGTATCATCTGCAAACCTGTTGAAGATGGAGCCAACGTGGACCCTCAGTCATGTGTGTACAGGGACTACAGTAGGGGGCTGAGGAAACTAACCCTCGCAGGGGGGGGATACTGTGTTCAGGGTACGGGGGGCCGGAGGTGTGTTTGCATTCCCTGGCCACCTGGGGCCTGGCGGTCAGGAAGTCCAGGATCCAGACACCCAGGGGGAAGTTCAGTCCCTGCTTAATCAGCTTGCCAGCCAGTCTGGTGGGAACAACACTGTTGAAAGCTGAACTGAAATCAATGAACAGCAGTCTCACATAGCATCCCTTCCAGCTGTAATGATAAGACTGAGTGGGTGGTGTGCAGCACCTGAGAGATGGCCGGTATGTGTACTGCAGCGGGTCGATTGTAAAAGGGAGGAAGACAAAGGTGTAAGTCCTTGATGAGCCTCTCAAAGCATGACACCACTGAGCTGAAAATGGCGGCATTTTCTGATTTGCCAAATGCTGGAAGAGATACATCCTTTAAAACATCTCTTGAGAGGTATATAACAGCTGTCCAAAGTTCTTTACACCCTGGTGGCACACATAATGTGTTGATGGAGGCAAAGCATAACTTTTTCAAGGTTTGCCCCATTACTTCACAGCCAACACCATAGCTTGGTCAGGATGTCTGTTCTGATGCCGGCATAACGCATCATGGAGGTCCGATAGTGGCGCGTTCGTGTCAGCCTCTGTTTGGTAGTAGGCTGTGATGACGACTGAGAAGGTTGACCTTCTCAGGAAGGTAGAATGGACGGGAGGAGATTGTCGGATGCTCCAGGGTTTCGACAAGCAGGAACTAGAGAGCCTCCTGATGTGCTTGGGGTTGCACTAGTTGCTGTCAGTCATGAAACTCACCCTTTGGATTTACCAGACTCTTCAGTTCTGTCCACAAGGTGAACAGTGAAGGAATCAGTTTGGCTTTTGACTCTTCCTGGCACCAGCTGGGTAAGTCATGTCTCCATCAGACACAGTATGTAAGTAAGGTTCCTGGGCTGAGCTGGACTGTGGGCTTGAGCTTTCAGGCTGTTCCAATGCTACTTCCTTTTCCCTCTTGGTTTTCTCCTTGGTTTACCCGGAGATGAGTTTACACTGTTGTTGCTATGGTTAACTTGTATGAAATCGGCTGGCCACATGAGAGTGATTGAAAAAGGGTAGTAAAACGTTGTTTGAAGCAGAAGTTTGTGGCCTGAAGTGTGTTGCACTAGTGAGATGTTAGTAGCAAAACATTAACATTAATAAATTCCATGAAAAACTGACATAAAAACAGACTTCCCAGTTCCTTAACCACGTATTTGTCGTCAAAACACAGGTGACTATAACTGGCCAACAGTGTGCGGGGGTCTAGGAGACAGATCTATCTCATTAAGGCAAAGGGGCCATAATGAGATGGCAGGGTTGGTGATGGCTTACACCAAAAAATAAGAAAAAAGCTCTACCATAAGGAAAGAACCATTTTCAAAAAAACAAGAGACTTGAATTCGAGCAGCCGTCACAGAGAGAGGTATGGAGGGAAATGCGAAAATATGAGTTTTTAGCTCAAAGATGAAAAATGGCAGCCTGACCCCATTCCCGTTCCGCAGATTCTATTCAGCCGCAGCAAAATGGGACGGATATCACATGAACCGATGAGTCACTGGCCACAAAATGTCTTTTTAGGATGGGTTTCCGGGGGATTGAATTTGGATGGTCCGAACAGCAAATGAGCAGCAGATATCCATGTGGTTTGAAAAAGATAACGGGATTAAAAAGGAAAAAAACACCAACAACCTTTGTCATCTTTAAAACCTCAGTCCCGCACATAAAGACCATATTACAGTGCTACTGAGCCCAATCAGGCATTGCCAATGATGAAATGAGTGGTTTCAGCATTTACCACAATAATTATCTCTTCTTTCCCCACGATCACTGTAATCGTCATTATCTTGAGTACATAATCTTTTGAATGAGTCTCATGATTGTCAGGCTTATTACGCTTTGTTCCCATTTCCAATTAGAGGCAGAAATCGTAAAATAGGCCCAGACTAGATGTAATTTAGCAATGATGTGCATGTCACAAGCTCCTTAGTTTTGAATTTCGTTTTTTTCCAAGAATATGTTCCATATCGACACTACAATACAATGTGAAAATTCAGTTAGCCTTCTCATTGCCTCGCCAGCATTTAGTTGTCAGCCGAAGCCTGTTGATGGAAACCAGATTGGGTTGGGGGGGGGGGGGGGGGGGGGGGAGGGTACTCACATGCTCTAGATATGTTCCTCCTTCTCCTTCTTCCCCCTCTGTGTTTCCCTCTCTATCAATCTGTCTTTTCGGCACTCTCCATCTTTCTTTTTTGGAAGTGCGTTTGTGCGTGCGCGTGCATGTGTGTGTGTGTGTGTGTGTGTTTGTGTGTCTGTGTATGTGTGAGTGGGAGAGAGTGATGGGAGACGGATAGGGCCCAGAGCCCAAGCCGCTGCTGGCACTGTCAGTATACGGGGCTGTTGGAATCAACATGGCTGACGGATAAACCTGCCGAAAATAAGTTGTCAGGAGCTGGGGCCCTTCATCAAGCTCTCCTCCACTACACAGGCCCTATGCCTTTACCCTGCCCAAATCTGAACCAGGAGAGCACTTAATCACCACCACCTATAAATTACCCAAGTAGTTATTTATTATTGGTCATGTTTGCATTTGTGTGTGTGTGTGTGTGTGTGTGTGTGCAAACTTCGATGTGTGTATGTGCGTGTGAGAGCATGTGTTTGTGTGTGTGTGTGTGTGTGTGTGTGTGTGTGTGTGTGTGTGTGTGTGTGTGTGTGTGTGTGTGTGTGTGTGTGTGTGTGTGTGTGTGTGTGTGTGTGTGTGTGTGCACGCACGTGTAAGTGGGTGCATTTGCAAATGTGTGTGTGTTGGAGCCATATAGAGCATGGTTTAGCAACAATCCAGGATCCTGGTTTACAAGTCTGCACTTGTAAAAGATCCAAAGTCAATTGTTCATGCACTTTACTTTTTTTTCCAGGGAGCTGGGAGGTGGCCAGTGGACAATCTGTGGGAGGAGTGCCTCTTTACGACGTGGTAGCAGTTCAGAAAGGTTCCTGGTCGTATTTTTGGTAATTCCTGCGTTTGCAAGCGTGGATTTTCGGTCGGTGTGCTGCTGCAAATTGGTATAAATTGCCCCATCCGGCTTTATGACCTGATGAATTGAAATTGCCCATCTTCTCCCCGGTTGGTCTGATAATAGTACAGAAAAGCATGAAATTGATATCTGTCAAATAGAAAGCCTTCTACTATTGGGTTTTGCACTATATACAACATGCCCACAATGTCCACGTTTGTAGGGAGGAAAAATGAGGTGAAGATGAAGATGAGTCTGGGAGGGAGAACAGGCAGGACTAGCACTCCCAAATGCTCCTAGATTGTTCATACTATTCATCCCAGAGCTGCAGGGGCTTGGCAGCCATCCTGGATCTGGTCTCTGTTAACTGGGTCTTCCCCAGTTGGCCCTTTTGAAATGAGGGTGACGCAGTTAACGCAACACAGGTCATTAAACCTCCAAACGTTTTGTCATACCCTCGCCATTGAATGAAATGCACGCATTCTGCGATGTATGAAATGGATTCCCTGGGTGTTTTTGTCCTATACAAGCCATCGAGGGCACCAATATCAAATAGGGGTTGTCATCTATTAAGCCAAAGATCTGCATAAAAGTGCTTCTGAGAAAGAACTGAGCGAGATCAATCTCTTCAGTATAATTCATAACTTACATCAATGTGAAGAGGCAAGGACGGGCGCTTGTCTCTGCTTTCAGTCGGAGAAATGCCTGCACGATTTTGCATGCAGAAGAGGAGGAAGTAGGTCAAGGATTAAAGACGTCCCCAGCATCCCCCTAGTGTTCTGCGATCAGCAATGCAGACGACCACCAGGGGGCACTGTAGATCCATCCGCCATAAACGGAAGAGAGCGGAAAAGGAAGAGAGTAAGTTATGGGAAGGAGAAGAAAAAAGTCTACAATGTATCGGATCAGCCCTCCTACTGATTCTGCATATCAACAGCTGTGCTCTATAACCAACTTGACAAGATTAAGAATCCAAAACGCATATAAACAAATAGACGATCTGCATTTCGGCTTATTAAGGCTTCAATAGTCCACAGCAACCCAACACCACCCCCCCCCCCCCCCCCCCCGCCTTCCCTCCCAACCCCACATGCAGCCAAGACTTCCCCACCCCAACCTCTGCCCAATCCGTATGCCTCTCTCTCTGTAGCAAGTGAGACGCCAGATGAGAAGGGGCGGAGTTACTTTCCCTGTCATTTGGGGCTGGCTGTGACCCACTTCGATGAGGCGCTGACTTCAATAACCATGTGTTGAGGACAACCAACACATCACATGGCAAAGATAACGATTGTGCTTAAACCTATCTGATGCTAACCTAGCCTTGCCATTGAAAGTCAATGACGTTGTTAAAGCCAAGGTCAACTTCCTCCTCGTCTTCGCCGTCCCAGAATGTGGTGGTTCAAGACCCCTTCGTTCTTTTCCTAAATGCAGCCCAGGTTTTTCCACCCCCAACGCCCGGCACCTGCCTCCCCAAAAATGAGCAAAAGTGCCAAAAAAAGAAGCTTGAGATAAAGAGAGAGAGACAGGGAGGAGAGGAGAGGCATGGAACCGGGAGCAGTGACTAATGATCGGTCCGCAGGACTCTGCAGCACACCCTCTCCATGCACAGGCTCCGTCTTCCTCCGTCGAGCGCGGTGATACCTCTGCCTTTCCCACTCTCCTCACTATGTGTGTGTGTGTGTGTGTGTGTGTGTGTGTCGGTTTTTTCCTTTTGTCTTTTTTTCTATTTGTTTGTTTGTTTTGACGCGTTAACAGGACAGCTGACGGGCCGGCGTCCTGATCCGGTGGGGTCCCCGGTGGCCCTGGGTTTATTTTATTTTGACAGTGGCGGAGAGGGAAGGGAGGAGGAGGAGGAGGGAGGGAGGGAGGGAGGGAGGAGGGAGGGAGAGGAGGGAGACAGGGAGAAGGTGGCGGGGGGGGGGGGGTGCTCAAAGCTCACCTGTTCGCTCACTCTCTCTCTCTCTCTCTCTCTCTCTCTCTCCTCTCTCCTCTCTCTCTCTCTCCTCTCTCTCTCTCTCTCTCTCTTTCTCTCTCTCTCTCCTCGCTCGTCTCCTCTGCCTGCCACTTCCTGTCTCCCCCTGTCTCTCCAAGTGATCCGTCCTTTGGGGCTCTCTCTTTCTCTCTCCCTGTATTTATTTAGTTTTTTGTTGCCTTGGTCTTCTCTCTCTCTCTATGTCTCTCTCTATGTCTCTCTCTCTCTCTCTCTCTCTCTCTCTCTCTCTCTCTCTCTCTCTCTCTCTCTCTCTCTCTCTCTCTCTCTCTCTCTCTCTCTCTCTCTCTCTCTCTCTCTCTCTCTCTCTCTCTCTCTCTAAATGCATCATTGGTAAATGCGTCATTGTTCATTTTTCCTTTGTCAGCTCAGAGATCTCATCAACATCTCTCTTACGATTGGCCGATATTAGGGGAAGAGAAAACGTGTTCAGCCAATAGGAAGGTCTCTTCTTGGATGCAGCACCGCTGGTGAGCACACTGACAAAAACTAAATCAATGGCATTAAAATAACATAAAGATGTGACTAGATCTTTTGCTTTTCACCTTTGACAGGAGCGGAAAAGGCTTGAGGCAACAAAAGTGTTTGTATTAATCTCTTGGTTTTTCATTGTATTTGGACCCACACAAAAGGCTAACTAAGAATGTTTGAAGTTTGAAGAACAATATCTAAAACAAATTACAAGACACATCTGTCTGTCTCACTCTTTCAAGCTTTAGCGACTTGCATGTATGGGCCAATACCATCCAACTCTATAAAGGAATCAAGACTGATGGATTAAATGCAGGGAAAACTAGACCTAGAATTATAGCCTGTCTCTCCTGTATATACAGTATGAGAGACATAATAACATCACGCAAAAGCACAGGCTTTTACTTTAGCAAGTAGGAACACAAACACACACACTCAAACACACCTGCGAATACGCACATACACAATACAAAAGGGAGGGTGACTGCCAAGGAGGAGAGGGAGAGAGAATGTAAGAACAGAGTATAGACGAGTCAAGATAATTCTTGGCAGAATAACTTTTTTTCTTCTTCTGCCAATCCCTAATTATTCTTCGCCTTTTATTTACTTACGTGCATGTTAGTTCCTTAATCAGCTTTCTCCTTAGAATTGCCCTGAGCCAGAGTCACCTCCATTTGCTTTAATGATGGACTTTTCTGTTTATGTTTTAGAGGTAATACAAGTTTATTAAAAATGCATTATTTTATTTTAGAACCAAATCATTAGCAGATAAATGGATGGGTATGTGTGTGTGTGTGTGTGTGTGTGTGTGTGTGTGTGTGTGTGTGTGTGTGTGTGTGTGTGTGTGTGTGTGTGTGTGTGTGTGTGTGTGTGTGTGTGTGTGTGTGTGTGTGTGTGTGTGGGTACATGAGTGTGTGTGGTCTTGTGGGAGTGCGTGCATGTGGGCGTATATGCGCGTGCATGTGTGTTTGTGTGCGTGTGTCTGTGTATGTTTGTGTGTGTGTGTGTTTGTGTGTGTGTGTTGGTGTGTGCTTATGTGTGTGTTTCTAAGCTTATGTGCGTGTTTGTGTGTGTGTGTAAGTGTGAGTGTGTGTGTGGAGGGGGGGTCATTATCAATCACTAATTAATTGCTCACTCCAGGGAAGTCTAATTAACGATTGTTTTTGTTACTAGCCAATTAGCAGTCTGATTTGACAGCGTTGAATGGCTGCCTATTGACAGAGGACACAGCACTTTGCTTGAGGAGAAAAAACTGCAAAAGGAAACCAAGGCCTGCATCTACCATGCATGAGCAATGCCCTGTGGCTGAGGCTCTACAGGTTGTTGATGTTGTCTTAGTCAATATTTGTCACATGGAGGTCCTGATTTGTTTTTTAACACTTCATGCAGACACATGAATAAACATTGGTTGGATTAAGGAAAGGCACAAATAGGCAACCAGTGCAGCTGCTGGAGTTTCACGTTTCGCTCAGATTCATGGAGGTGGTATTAAATTGCCTTCTGATGACATCTCTCTCTCTCCCCCCCCGCCCTCTCTCTCTCCCTCTCTCTCTCTCTCTCTCTCTCTCTCTCTCTCTCTCTCTCTCTCTCTCTCCTCTCTCTCTCTCTCTCTCTCTCTCTCTCTCTCTCTCTCTCTCTCTCTCTCTCTCTCTCTCTCTCTCCCTCTCTCTCTCTCTCACAGAAAACACACGGTAGGGTCATCTGGCATGAAGCCCGCAATAGGTGCTAACGTCCCCCCCTTCCTCGCTATAATTGAGTGTATTTTTAGAGTTTGCTGTGGGATTGATATGGGAGAGGGCTGCATGCTTAGTGATCCATCCTTTGGTGCCAACCTTGGTGGATGCAGTGACAAATTTAGACATAGAGTGTTCTCTTCCACCAAATTAGATCAGGCCAACAGGCCATGAAAACGTGTCTCCTTGTCCCTGGGAACAAGAGGAAAGCTACGACGATGGAGAAATTTGTTTCATGTGTCAGTGGCTGCCTCTGCCTTTACCTTCTGTCTGAGTCCCTGCGAGTTATCGTGCAAAAAAACTTGTGGCTCTACTCCAAATTTCCTTGAATAATATGAATTAGGATGTAACAGATTCATGTTAGGGGAGGGAAATCGATTAATGTGAGTATTGGGACTATTCGCTTCTGCAATACCTGAATTGATTACTTGATATGATTTATATATTTATAGTTTAGTCATAGTTTTTCGAATCTTATATCTAATCTTAGGGCACATATACAGTATATGCTTCTTTCCTACACATGGCGCTATAGTGTATTTGCCTATACTATATTTGCATCAAACTTTGTTCAGCTTCATTCATATAAAAACAGTGGAGGTCAGCTTCAGACGAGTCCGAACCCCGAAAGATAAGATTGTATAAAAAAATGAAATGTCATGTCAATATATTTACAGAATCACAATATCTCCATCAGAAATCAATGCAATATTGTATCGTATACATCTTGGTAATTCATGGGGAGCAGGGGAGGAGGGTATGAAATTCAATGTATGAAATATTTATAATTTCACCATCAAAATAGAACGTAATGTTTGGAGGACCGGACAAATGTTGTTGAACAGGAAATGTGTAAGTATTTGAAAGAGCCAGTCGATTGTGTTCCCCTACAGGCTAGATGTGATGGTAGTTATAGCAGCAAGAGATAATCGATTTACCAATACTGAAGACATTTCTTTAAAAGGTTTGGTGTATATCATGGCCATGTATTATCTACAGTTGCCAGTCCACAGAGCTTTGGTTTGTGGCAACACGTGTGTCCCCTTTGAACAATAAAACTGCACAATTTTTCACTTTAACAAATACCCATATTTTTAAATGAGGAGGCCATCAGGTGCTTTATTTGGGCTCACTTCACTTTCGTGATGTCCTGAGTTTGATAAAGAGGTATGTCCTTGTGATACGGTTATAAAACCAAAAGTTTGGGCAAAACAACTTTTTGTTCAATGATTGAGCTCAACAAGAAGGCCTACTGTGGAATTGGACCAATAGGATGGGGCAAACTGCTAAGAGTTCAGTTATTTTCATAAATGTTCCTGATGGCGTTCACACGATTTGTAACACAGCTTTAGGATTCTTACCGGTTCATCCCTGCATTTAGCAATTGTGTCTTCCTTTCAACTGGGATTTATAATGGATAAGCTCTTACCCTGTTTTTTTCTACACACAATGGCTTGAACAAGTTGAGTGTTACTACTTTATTAGATTAACAAAGGAGAAGGCCGAAGGCGGGTGGAGGAAGAGGAGGTGGCGAGGGGTGCTACACCCAAAGAAGATAAATAATTTTTGAGTAATTTTCATCCACTGCTTTTATGGTCACTATTACCACTCAGAGTGCTCTTCCAATTAAGGCAGCTCAATTCCCCTGACACAAGGCTATCAGATAGCTTTTAATATTTCACAAGTGGCAGGATTCCCTAATTAATAAATCATGTTGTAATTACGCTCCAGCAGCTGACCAACAAAAGTCAAAAATTGACATTGTTGCAGCTTCACTACACTTATTGGACACTTTGTGTCTTTTAATCACATCTGAGTAGGTGACGGATATAAAACAGGGCAGGGTATGAGCACAAGACCGGTAAAGACCAAATGCAAGACCTGTGCCGATCCCATGCATGACCTCCTACCCCCCCCCCACACACACACACCACACACACACACACACACACACACACACACACACACACACACACACACACACCACACACACACACACACACACACACACACACACACACACACACACACACACACACACACACACACAGCGTGGCTCTGTTACTATGCAGACGTCACGGGAGGAGAAGGTCAACTCAACAATATCGACCTGCCGACTGTTGACTTGAGAAGACGAAGTGGAACATCTGCAAAAAACAGACAACAAACCATTAATTTAAAGTCCACCCAGAGTTCTATGTGTATTACCTTCATTTAGGCAGGGGTATCCCACATGCACTAGTGGAAATAAATACAACACAGATTGACCCTTAGGAAGATAAAAAATTAGCTAAGACATGCAGTGTGACTCCATTAGTTGTAAAAAAAAAAAAAATCTGCTAAACAACTTATATTTACCTGTTTGTATATGCTTTAACTATTACTTTGTAATAGTTAACACTGTGTTAAAAAAAACAAACAGAGCAGCTTCCCTGTCATCTTCTTTAATTAGAGGCAGTAGTGAAATGTATAACTAAGAGCTATTGCATATCAGAGCAAATTAAACAGTAGATTAGCTTTTGTTTGCATTGAAAATGTACTATTTTAAACAACAAAGCTATGGCAAATTTTTTAACCCATTATTCAATTGTTATTTTGTTTCCATTCGTTTCTGCTCCAAAATCGATGATCTGTCGATCATCAAAGTCACAACTCCTCTCTGTCTTGGCTCTCCCGACATCCCTGCCCATGTCAGGACCGCAGATCCACTCGCAGCTTCAGCAAAAGACTCAAGATTCACTTTTCAGGGTTCACTTAGACTCTGCATAGCCTTACCCCCCCCATCCCGCCCCCTCCACACACCTCTACGTCCTGGCACCTAATGTACACAATTATTGTATGATGTATGTCCTGGCACTTAATGTACGTACTGACGTATGTTGTACGTCCTTGCACTTAAAAATAATACTAGGGCATTTTGTAGCAGCTTATTCTAGCTATCTTTGTTGTAACTGGGGAATGGGTTAACCTAACAATTGTTAATGCTTGGCACTATGTTCTATGTACCGACAGCGATGGATTGTTTCTCTTTCTTCTAACAACTGTTCTCATTGTAAGCCGCTTTGGATAAAAACTTTTGCTAAATGCCAAAAGATTTAAATGTAAACATGGTCACTTCTTACCAGTGTTCCAAATGGCCTTCCCCAGCTTTAATCAATCTGGAGCTACAAGTCCCGTTTGCTATTTCCTGACTCATTTCCCTCCTCGTCTTTCTATGCTGTCACTTTCACCTGCTTTCCATTTCACTTGGCAGTGTCAGTCACCCTCGGCATGCTAATCATTTTGAGTTTGCCGGACAGAAATCCATGGAAAATTCAATCACATACACTTCCACACTCACACGCACATACACACACACAGCCCGGTAATGCCTGCTGCCGGAGCATCATGGGGACTTTAGGTGAGGAAAGATCCCTTGAGGTCTGACTCACGGGGGAAAAAGGCTGTATGAGAATAAGAAATATAGATGAAAAAAGATCAGAGTGAGAGATGAATAACTGAAAGAGAAGGGGGTGTCATGACGGCTTGCAATATCTGCCAAACAGAACCTGTTACATTATTAAAGGCAACAATATGAGGTGCACTCGCAACCTCTCTGATCAGCAGGTAGGCACAGGGGACACATGATAAAAAGTTGAGTGTGAGTATGGACCATAGACTGTATAAAAGTGTAGGGAATTGTTTATCATTTCAAAGTTCTCTGTGGCTATGTATTTCCGCACCATGCCATTTCATACAGTGGCAGCTGAAAAGGTGTTTGTGTGTGTGTGTGTGTGTGTGTGTGTGTGTGTGTGTGTGTGTGTGTGTGTGTGTGTGTGTGTGTGTGTGTGTGTGTGTGTGTGTGTGTGTGTGTGTGTGTGTGTGTGTGTGTGTGTGTGTGTTCCGCCTTTTTGTCACGTACCACATGACTGCTTTTAATTCCGTCCTGATCCATAAAGGTGGTGGGATGAGGCACCTAGTGTTTTCATGACAATAAATATCACCGGTAAAAATTATAATGTGCACAGTTTAAGCTATGGAGGATACATTACTGTAATTACTTCATCGGCAGTAACATGCCGCAAAGAGGTCATTTAATTTCATTTAATTTATCAGCAGGAGAGAGACCTGCCCAATTATACAGTAAGAGATATTACAACAGCGCAGCGTTATATCGTTTAAGGCGTTCAACACATTTTTCGGTAACACTTTATGATAAGGTGCCACAATAAATAGCAAGCTAGTCATTACCTAACCCTTTGTTAATATTTGTTAATTGTTACTAAAAACTCTATTTGGCACAAGTTAATAGATTTTTCATCATTAATTAAATATTAGTTGTATGCATAGCCCTAACCCAACCCAACCTATTTCTTTTTACTTTGAATCTTTGGATCTCAGTTTTAATTTTGGTTGCATATTTCCCTGAGCACCCACTATACGATTGTGTGTACTGTGTTGCTTGAAAGGCTTAAGAGCAGCTAAGCACTGTGAGTATCAACTTTAAAAATGTTAGCCAATCGATATTGTTTATTGAATTTGACCTGATCTAATGTCTCATGAGTGACACAGTCGATTAGGGCAATCATTTATACCGATCCTATTTAAAACACGTCTTGATGCTAATCCATAATGATTGTCCAGCATCATCGATCTCACGTTGAGTGCTAATTTATGCTAATAATTCAGGTTTTCTGTACAAAGTTGACATACGCTTCTGTCAACATTTATTTGAAGAGAAACTTTCTATCTGTGGGGAGCTTTGATCTCATCATGCGGTCACATCGTACCGGCATGGGGGCAGCGTTGAAAGAGAGCCTGATCTTCAAGGCTTTGCAATCTTTAAACAGGGGGGTAAAATGAGTTGACTCAAAGAAGGCAACAAACCTGACCTTATGGGAATAGATAGAAAATAAGTGACACCCAGTTTACAGCGAAACTCTAAATTGCATCTCAGTTTTCAATGAAAACTGGTGATTAGCGGGGGAAAAAAACGTATTAAGAGGAAGATGATTTGATCCTATGCAGTTTGGCTGGCTTGTGCCAATTTGTGAGCCTCGCCAGCCGTAGAGGAAGAAAAGTCTTGTAATTATAATGTTGGCATATACTATCAAATATGTGTGAATAAAATCACTGTGAAAATGAGCTAAATTAAAGTATTTTTTTTCCTTTTATGGTGACAAGAATACCATTTCCGCTTTTTCATATCCGTCTTGAAATAAAAAGCAAGCTTTGTGAGATGAAAAACTCAAGAAGCAAATTCTGTCAAGAATGACTCATAGATTAAACCATTTATTGCATGAAATGGTAATATAGTTAAGTTTTGCAGTTTCGTTCTACTATTTTCTTGTGCTCTCTTCTGTAGCATTTAAAGCAGGCCATACATATGCCATGTACAGAATGCTAACAGCATACCAAACTTTGACAAAGGGAGCACAATACAATCCCACGTGGGGTACAGATATCTCAACCCATTGTATAGGTTATATGGGATACAGAGCCAAAGCCAGAGCGGAATTCTGGTCAGCACACTTCACTTTGAAGGATGTTTAAGTGGGAAGGTCTTAAATCGACTGCCTATCAGTGTACACGCAGTTGATTGGTCCGTGTGAGCCGTCAGCTGTTAGAGGCCCCATGGCTAGAGTGTCCCTCCAGAACTAGCTACGCCCATGTATGAAAGACAATCGACAGATAATCTGTATTCCGGATTTGTTTTGAAGCGCGTTTTTATTGTATGTTTCCCTTGGATGGCCACAGAGCCGTGATACTTGTTGCGTCCAAGGCAGGTCTCGGGCCCCTGTCCCTTCTCTACAACCGAGCCCAGTCATGTTCAATTACTGTTAACTCACAATCAATAGGCTGACCTACAGCCCATGAGTGGAGCTTGGCTGCCTCCAGCATTGCCCCTTCCACTTTCAAAACCAAACCTTTTTCCTCCTGCGATATAGACTTGCTTTCCTTTCTTTGGGTTTGTCGAACCCATCAATAACCCTCCTCCGTCGTCACCACTCATAAAAATAAGCATGGGAAGGTTGATGCTTTTGGTCCCAATTTAATGAGAGGCAAGATTCTTGAAATGTTTCTATTTTTGTTTTGGTTCCTTTCTGTCTTTCAAAGCCGACCCAGAATTGTTTTCCTCTTTTCCGATCACAAGTTGGCAGCAACAACCTTCACAACAAGCGTTCCGCTGACATCACAGGCCCTTGGTTGGTTGGCAGACGTGCAAAAACAAACACACACACAAACACACACATGCAATGCATATACCCTGCCCGTTTGAGGATAACGACTCATGTTTTTTTTTTTTGGGAGGGGTGGGCATTTTACTACATTGAAGTAGATCCAGCACCAATACCGCCTCTCTGTTGGTGGGTTGGAGTTGTACAGACGTAGAAGTTGGCAAGAGCAGAGGGTGGTCTGCTTTGTAATCGTTTCACTTTGAAAATCACAGACGCAAATGGAAATACATGGAATTACACTTCCGGGGCCAATGCTGGGCTTACATTCAGAAAAGGTATGACTGTAGTTAGTGGTGAGTGGACAAATTAAAGAGGAAGCGAGAGGGGGGCGAGGGGGGCGGGGGGTAATGAAGGTGAATATAGTCCCTTACTCAAGAAAGAACCTTTTATGAATGCAAATCTGCACCGGTCAGAACAATAGCAGGTGATTTTGCTCTCAGCTTGCATCTTTTGGCCTCCTCTACCTGGCTTTCCACCCCCTACTCCCACCTGTGGTGTAGTTGATATTAACGTGTGGTAGCTTAGCGACGTCTTAGATTAGCTTGCATTGATCAGACTCCATAGCCGCAGCGCTAACACCGCAGAGATCCCTCATGTCCTAATCCATAGGAGGGGCGGCTCCCCCGCTGGCTGCCATTACCAGCATTTGTTGCTAATCCCTTCCCTCCTTGCTTTGGTGGAGGTTACAGGATCCTCTCTCCCTCAACACTACCCACATTTTCAATCATCCTGAATAATACCGCTACTCTGATGTTATGTACTGGATACGTAAACGCTTTTTTCTTTCTTTCTTAATAAAATACCCATTGTTCAGAAGAAAACCCTGAAACTGTTCAGAGCAAAGTGGCACATTCAGACTGGAGTGGACGCAGGGGTACCGTAGGCAGGGAAGGCACTGTTTTCAGAAATCAATTTGCAACAAATGGCAAACATTTCTGCATCAGTATAAAACCTGGTGAGTGGCGCAATGGTCAAACTACAGCCCAATCAGTGGATATCTCGTGGAAACAACAGACTCATGTTATTTTCTAAGCAGGGTAAGCACCAGATCTCTGCTCCTACACTGGCTATCACAGTGTTGAATGGAACGCACCAACGTGTGCATTGTCACGAGCGCGTTTAGTGGATGTGCTGGCCAAATACCATAGGTGCTAAAGAAAGAAAGTCGTGGTTTGTTTTGAACATGCCTTGTAGCAAATTAACAAAATGACCATGACTGTGCAAAATTGTAGAAACTTCAGCTTGTTATATTTTTCTAAATAAATAAGAAATACTAAAAGAAATTGAGGTCAAGATGGGCATTAAAAATGGACACAGTTCGTTGTGATACGGTACAAGCAAGGCTCGTATGAAGTCAAGAGTGGCTGTGGGGTGCTAGCACTAGCCTGCCCGGCTATATTGTTTCCCATGTCTACTATTCTCCAAATGGTGCAATAACATATGAAGCAAAGTCTACCTAACAAGAGTCTACCTCACAAACACAATCGTATGGAAAGATTTGGTTATAATACGAGGATCAATCAGTCACTAAATGAGGCAGACGCTCTCAGTACATAATGCCATGGGGATTTCTTGACATTGGCATTGTGGTTGCTACCGTGATTTCATCTGGAATTTTTGGAAATTCTGATTTATTTTACGAAATAGAAAAGCTGAGAGCATATTGGTAATTTTGTTGCCCATATTTGTTGTAATGGTGAATGATTTAATATGAATATTGTTTTTATTTAGGCTGTAGATTAGACTAAGAGTGGTGGACTGGTGGACTTTTGATTAAGTGTAATAAAGCAGAAATAAAATTTCAATGTCAGGGAATGGATGGATTCTTTCCAAAGTGTCTTACTGTGAATTCAGATGCATGACATTTAGGAGAAGGTAAGGGTTAGGCATCTATATTTTAGGCTGACATTGAGATTGGGACCTTCTACTACACTATCCTGACCCCTAGAGCCATACTAGTTGTGGAGATTGGACAGGCAGAGCTGGGATCATAAAGGAGCAGAGACACTTTATTTGTCATTAACTTTATCGCTGGTCATAACCATTTTTTTCAATACACCACTGAAATGAATAATTGCTCTGTAATATATTAAATATTATAATAAAAGATAATATAATTACCTCAAGAATTAATTAGATTTAACTTCAAGCACTTAAAAGACCCATAATGGGCTTTAGGGTAAAATTATTTTTTTAATGAAGAATCAGCCGCGTTAAAGTGTGGTTTAACTATGATTGTGTGACTATTCTTATAGAGTAGTAAAAAAATCTAAAATTACTAAAATAATAAAAAAATATTATTACTTATAATTACTTAATAATAAATATTCTTAAAAACAGTACTAATGAAAGGGCAGGTGTGCCCATAATAAAGATAGCAATAATGATGTATACATGTCAGTGGTTGGGCCTTCTATAGAATAGCATCCAAACTGACAAAAAACGCTCAAATTGCAGCGTCCGCCAGGCAGACCTGCATGTGACACGTGACTTATTGTCCGGGCAGCTCAAGGCGCTCGCCTGGGCGCCCTCACGAATGATTGTCCTCCCCAGCGGCACACATGCGTGGGACCCCCTTCATTTGTATGATAAACAACTGCATGGTGAGAACCCCCATCCCCCCCACTATTATGTCACAGCACGCTTACACACCTGCTCTCGCTCATACCCCCCTCCCACACACATACATCACACGCACAACCTTTCAGATGACATTTTCCTAATATAACAATTTCATTACTATCACTTCCTGTCTGCAACTCCATCTGATGGGCGGACCAGATGGAGCGGTCGTTGGGTGGGGTGGCAGGATGGTTAGGGGAGGGGGCGTCGCTTATTCTGCAATATAACAACATGGTTCCTCTTGTTGTGGTCCTTTCACATCAGTCCGATCCCGTCAAAGTAACGTTCAATCTGTGGCCCCAAGACAATATCGTTTTTTTTAGTTATGTGATGTCCCAGAATTATTGCAATGCTGTGGGTTTCATCCACCCTCCTCCGCACTGGGGGCCAGTGCCTAATCCATGAAGGACTACCATGGCATGAGATCATGTGCATTCGGGGGGCTTCTAATGTAACCCTGTGTACCCTGGGGGCTTGGTAATGAATGACAACACATCAATGAGTGGCGAGTCCATTAGGCACATGGATTTATCCACAGCACTATGAAGGTCAATGCAGGTAAGTCAGTACGGAATTAACTTCAAACCCGTATGCTGTGTGTGTTTGTCTGTGTCCATCGATAGGCCGAGTAGACAATGAAAAAGTAATGAAAAACAGGATGCAGAATAACTTTGAAAAAGTCTATTTATGTTTTGAGCTTGCTCAGTCACTGTGTCTGCGTATGTGTTAAATTATAGACTTGTGTTGTACTTTTTGAGTTATGTTGGAAAGTCTTCCCTGTCTGACAAGCCTAATGAATCACCACCCTGCTTGGAACACAATACAGAGGCATGGAGACATAGGGGAGGCGAAAGGTGGGCGAGGAAAGCACACAGATAGATAAACACATAAAAAAATAAAACTGAAGGCAACCAAACCTTGTTCACTACATATTGTACTCAGATGCCATAGCTGGAATGAAACCTGGAGAAGATGGCAATGCTCCACCTTAGATTTGATGTTGAATCAAAGATTAAATTGAAAAGCCATTAAAAGCCATCCTCTCCACTGGATTTTGACACGGCCACTGAGTTCCCTCTCCCCCCACCCAAAACCTTTTCTGAATCATGCATTGATGGTTTCTTGCCCCCTCAAAGGAGGGTGAATGCAAATGTACTACTTTGTACTTTGCCTGTTTGGCAAACATAGCAATTGAAGTGATCCTCAAATAAAATATTCTCTTAGTGTCTGAATCTGCGCTTCATGATTTTACACTGCAGTAATGACATTTAATATGCCTGACGCAGATTACCCCACCAAACTACCAACTGTGCCTCAACTGGGAAGAACCTTCCCACCACACTATCTGCGATGGGCTTGCTATCCATGTCGTTTTTGGGTCGGGAAGTCCCTTAAGATCCATATTCCTGATGACAGGGAATCAGCTCCGTTGATTCCCCAGAAGCAATGGCTGAGTGCGTTGAGATAATGAATAAATGAATGAATCACGACGGGTTGGATTTCGTGTGTAGCAGTTGGTTCTATGAGGAGTGGTAGGAAGATTGAGAAGGAGAGCCCACTTGACTCTGCAACACCAAGCGCTTCTATTGTGTTACTAAACTGTAGTTCATGGCCTTCTGTGTTATAACGCAGTATTTATGGCTCCAATGAATTCCCCAGTGACGAAAATTTGTCAAACCTTGATAGCACACTCGTCTTTTCATCTGAACGTTTGCCGTTATGTTCTGAGTCAAAAGGAAAGCCTTTCCCTTTCCCAAAACAACTCGGGTCCAACAAATGTATTTTTTACCTATAAACCATTTCTGTCCAAATGATTGAGTTCCCCTTCCTCCTGCTGACAAATGTTAACGTTATTACAGAAACTATTATATTATGTGGTGTTGGACGCCGCTACCTCCTTCTGTCCATCCCCGTCTGAAACACCTCCATGGAGGAAGGTAATTAGAGGGCGAATCACCCATCTGTTGGCTGCTGCATTATGGATCTTGCTACACACACTCACTCAACTCAGTAGCGTACATCTGCATAACCTTTTCATGCAGGCACATGTTTTCCCTTGGCAAATGCTCGCTAATGAACACATTCAGCACATGCATTTTTAACCTTTTTATTCATACTATTTCTTAACATGACTGAATAACATCTTCAATAGAAACCTTCTGGGAGCCAAAATAAATAAATAAAAGCACTCCGTTAGAAGGCCAACAGGAAAGACATAAAAACATTTAAAAAGAGATGGCCGCAAGAGAGGTCACGTCTCACGGCAGGAGGGCGAGGACGGGGGGAGGTGATGGCCGATGGGAACATCCTACAGCAGATCACTTACGTTTGAAAATGATGGTCATATACTTGACACACACACACCGTAAAATGTCCTCATCTGTGCCGCCTGTCTGAGGCAAAGCGATGAGTTCATAAGCCAGACAGCGGAGAATGCTCCCCTCGCTGTCCTGGGGCAAACGGGCGTAGAGAGGCACGGAAGAGGAAGTACCGACAGGACCACGGTGCATGTGTGTGTGTGTGTGTGTGTGTGTGTGTGTGTGTGTGTGTGTGTGTGTGTGTGTGTGTGTGTGTGTGTGTGTGTGTGTGTGTGTGTGTGTGTGTGTGTGTGTGTGTGTGTGTGTGTGTGTGTGTGTGTGTGTGTGTGTGTTGGCGAGCACGTGCAAGCCTCGTCAGCGTGTTTGTGAGTGTGTGCGTGTGTGTCTGAGAGTGTAGAATGTACATGCTCTGTATGTGATGTTTGTCCATTCCCTGAAGTTGCATCAGTCTTCCGGTCCGACTGTCACAGTGATGAAGAGATCGGGCAGATAAGTCATTAAGTTCTGTGCGTGTGTGTGTGTGAGTTTGTGTGTGTGCCCACATTTGCAATTTGAGAGTAAGCATGTGTTTGTGAGAGTTTGCGTGTCCCTGAGTGTTTGTGTGTGTGTGTCTGTGTGCGGTGACTTCATCAGTATTGCTGTCGTGTAACCAGCCTTTTGTAAAACTATAATTAGGCTTACAGATTTTTCATAGTTCAGGGTCATAAGATGTGTGCTGTACTTTTTGTTGCTAGACAACTTTGTTTGCTGTATGAGTCTCCCATCAGCCTTGTAACACAAGAGACATTGGCCTCCGGGGATCGTGTCTGTCTCTGTTCTTACAAACCTAATGACCTGACACGGGCTGAACCCATTGTTCCCCCTGATAACGACAAGAAACAAGAGACCAACAGGAAGTTTTGCTTGAAAAGTTTGGATTCAGCAATACTGCCAGCATAACCACTATAACCGCACCCCTACATTCTGAGCACCAATGATAATACAATTATAATAAACACACTATGGTGATGAACCATTGTAAAAATGTAATATTACAAAATATATAATAAAAGGTTATGCAAATCCTTCATGAACAAATTCAATAAAACCTCATGCACTTCACTGATTTACAATTAATACCTATCGTTCTGCTCCTAATCCCGTATTTAATGACCAGGAAAAACATAATTATTAAACCTGGACTCAAAGCTGAATCAGGCAACAAGTGCGCAGCAAACATGAGAATAATGGCTAATGGAACTCATAACATGGGTGCAGAATAAACAACTAGGACAAAAGCATCACGCCAACGCCTATAGGCCGAAAATAAATATCATTCCTTCGCCAGGAGATGCTGCTTAATGACTTCCACTGCCAAGAGAATGCATATTATTACTACGCAGGGAGAATGCCTACGCAAATGCTAGCTAAGTCCACAATAGAGCCTGAATGAAGACCTGACTGCTAGCCACGGTGGCTTACTCCCTCTAATTGAAGGCAGCACACCACAGCCACCGCCCACTGCGGCTCAACTCTCATCCCCAGTCCCAAAGAGGAGTACCTGGGTCGAGAATATAGCACCCTGGCCTCCTCTGAGACATGAGGGCGTGTGTGGTAATTGTTACCCTTGAGTAAGAGGCCAGGGTTAGGGAGGGAGTGGTGGAGAGAGAGGGACAGAGAGACAGAGGAAGAGAGGAAGAGATTTAGGACAGGTGGTAAAGCAAGATAGTGTTGGTATTTTGACTGCGTAAAGATGTGTGTGTGTGTGTGTGTGTGTGTGTGTGTGTGTGTGTGTGTGTGTGTGTGTGTGTGTGTGTGTGTGTGTGTGTGTGTGTGTGTGTGTGTGTGTGTGTGTGTGTGTGTGTGTGTGTGTGTGTTTGTGTGTATGTTTGTGTGTGTATGTCAGCTAGACGTAGGAGGAACTACTTGCAAGTGTATTTTGGGGTTTGGGGGCACGATAGCGATCTACATTGCCGGACAGCTCTGCGGAATACCGTTATTGTGCTTTCCATCAACCAAGGGGGCGGTGGTGGTAGTGGCTGCTGTGTAAAGAATGCTTCAACACACACACACACACACACACACACACACACACACACACACACACACACACACACACACACACACACACACACACACACACACACACACACACACACACACACGCCACCTTGTATCTCCAGGGTTCAGATGGAATAATTGCACAGTAGGCAACCTAGTAATTCAATTAGAGGCCGAAAGCTAGGCTTGTTGCCTAAAGCTAGGGAAACAAACACACACACACCCCCTCCCCAGACACACACACACACACACACACACACACACACACACACACACACACACACACACACACACACACACACACACACACACACACACACACACACACACACACACACACACACACCTAGAATTGGCCCCTAATTCTGTAATTCACTTTATTTTTCTGCAAAGAGGGGACTCATCCCTCTTTCCATAAGCCACAACCGCTCCCATACCCTCCCTCTATCTCCCTCTCGATAATGTAGCTCTGATTGGGAGTATAAAAGACCCTTTGCAGTTGACCAGGCTCCATTGAGAATCACACTGTCAAGCTTCTCAGGGTCCCAGCCCGAGTCAACGTATAATGGGCGTTTTCTCCACCGAATGGCTGAGCTGCGCTGGGCAGTGCTTTGCTGCTAGCCAATGGGTGTGCTGCTAGCCAATGGGTGTGCAGCACACGGTGGTAAAGTGCGGGTGGAGAGTGTACACAGGCTTATAGATGAAAGGGGGGGGGGGGGGAAACAAGTGGAAATCTATTGCTACGTTTGTGTTGAAAGGAGAGATAACTTTGTCCTTGGCTCGTTCATAACCTCATCAGAGTCGCTCAATGAATCACTCTGCTCCATAACTCAGGGCAGGGGCCTGCAGTGATACAGTTATGAAGTACCCTTGGTGGACTTCTTGAATACAACGGGTAGAAAGGAAGGCAAACAAACACACACACACACACACACACACACACACACACACACACACACACACACACACACACACACACACACACACACACACACACACACACACACACACACACACACACACACACACACACACACACACACACCGACACAAACGCTTTTGCTCACTCTTTTTATCTCAAGTGTGTAGAGAAGGATCCTGCTTTTGCAGAAGACCGCCGCTTGACTCCTAGGTAGAACCAGAATAATCAGCTAGTTACTCCTAATCACCCCTCCCCCCACTGGCTCCAGATTGATGGCAGGTTCGATTTTTACGGCTGTTACTTACCTATAAAATCCTGCATGGATTAGCAACATCCTACCTGAAGGACCTCCCTATTGTATTCCCTATTGTCCTTCTCGGCCTCTCTGGTCACCGGGAACTAGCCGTCTATCAATTCCAAACGCTTAAAATAAATCTGCAGGATACAGGTTCTCTAATTGAGCGTAGTATCGGTGGACCTGTGTTCCTCCTGTAATCAGGGAGGCAGACTGGGCTGAAGGATTTGAATTCAAACTCCAAATCGTCCTCTTCACTCCCTCGTTTGGCTCCTTTCAATGTCCCTCAGCTCTCATTACAGCTAAATTGACCTGTTAGCCAACACCAGCCTAGCCATGCCTGCTGTCACTGTTTTAGTGTGTTGCTGTGGTCCTGACCGGACGCCTGGCCAACCCACCTGACTGAGGGCAGCTTGCTCACCAGCCAGCACCCAATCACCATGGGCAATACTCATTTTAAATCTTAAAATGTTCATTTGTAACACTAAGAAATGTCAATTACGGCACCCACTGCACTCCTAACCATCCCCGAAGGGAGGGATACTCTGCCTATTTAATCAAATCACACTGTCCATTTTTTGTATAAATAGAAATTCTGAATGGATTTACAACAAGCCTAGTTTCAAACACACATCCTCATATGTACACCGTGCTGAAAACACTGGGCCCGCCATGACTGAGTGATTTGTTTCCGATCCGACAGACAGAGGGGGGGTGAGCAGGAAAGGAGCCCGTGGTTCACATTCACACTGTGATAAATGGCTACCTGTGGTGAGAAAACAGGAAACATTTATGTTTGATACAGGATATTACTTTCACCTTCCCATCATTTATTCTCGCTGTACTGACTAGCCACCCTGTGTTTGGACACTGAAAAGGACATTTTTGGAGCCAAAACGCTGTGACTGATAGTAAAGGCAAAGCCTTTTTTTTGGCCTGCCATTATCATCTTTTGATACAACAAAAAAAGATACAACAACAATATATCAAGAAAGCAACACAACAAAGAAAAACGAAAAAGAAGAGTCTGAGAGTCTGGAAGCTCATAGGTGGCATCCCTTTTCAAGATGATTCTTGTCGATTTGAGTCTGCAGTTTTGATATTTTTAGTAAAAAATCTCTCCTCAAAAGTCTCGCGCACACACACCAGCATGAGCAGTGTGCAGGAATAGACGCAACACATTGGACCAAAGTCACACACACACGCACGCGCGTGCAGCGGGTAGAGTTTGGACGGTACGCTTTCCGGCTTAACCTGTCTCAGACAAACTCTGCAAGAGCTGAGCTTTGAGTCGGAAGGGGGATGAGAACTGCACAGCAAGCAGACTTACACTCTGAATTAACAGGATTAGGTGTTCTAAGAGGCTTGTCAGGTAAACCTAAACTCTGCCTGAAGACTATGGCTTCCGACTCTGAGCTATACTCTCGAGCCCGCTTTGAAGTCTCTCGCCACCGCGTCCATGACTGGCATATCAGCGAGCGAGAAAGAGAGAAAGAGAGGAAGAGAGATACAGAGAGCAGCCACCATGCTTCAATGGCTTACAACTTAGTGTGCACAAATACAAGAGCATTGACTCTCAACCTATGACGCAGTCAATTTACATACACGGGCGGAACAGCGTAGAATACCACAAAGGCACATTAGAAGTGTTGTTTGCTAATCATTCATTATTTGCTAAATAGCAGCATCTTCTTGACACTAGTCCTGGATCACAGTGCTAGGCATCACAGAGTGAGACAGCACATTAGTTCATGAAAATAGATTAAACTTTTTCCTTCATCACTCACGCAGTGTGAGGTCTTCTTGTATTCAACACAGACTTTGTTCTCTGTTTGACCTAATAAGTGCATATTGAGTTGGTGTCAAGGGACATGAAATAATTTGCGCTGTCACTTGCCAAAGCCTTGCTAGGTTCTGCCACTCAAAGTGATTTAATTTCCCACACCGCCTGAAGTTCGACACAGAGCACAGCCTTGTCTGCTACCTAACATATATTTCAGATACAAAGTCCCTTTTCTTCTCTTCTTTGTCTAATTCGTCTGGCGGTGACATGAGTACTATGGGAAGGGCTTGAACGACATTTTGCTAGGCAGCTTGGCTTGTGTAGAAAGACAAATCTCCCAGGATGAAGCATCAAGCTGGTGGAAACAACAAACAATTAAAACATTTGGTGATACACAGGGCCTTGATAGAGTGGCATCTCATCTCTCTTGCACGTGTAGCCAAAGTGTAGCCTTTTGGAAATGCCCAAAAAGTAATCTTCAGCTGCCATCGAATGTTTTCAATTCCATGCTAGGAACATGCCACTTCATTATATTAGCGGCAAGGTACAAATGGGATCAGGACAGTGAATCCAGAATAAAGTTTAAGAACAGAGAGTTATTGCACAAGTCAA
>OLKM01000046.1:107907-122907 GCA_900291075.1 Melanogrammus aeglefinus
TGATGATGATGATTATTATTGTGTTGTTGTTGTATTTTTTCTTTGGCCCAACTAAAAGGGATAGACAAGTCAGTGGCCAACCAATCTTTTCAAATTCGCACGATAAAACGATCGCAACAAACTCACAAACAAAGCCACACAGACACAAGTCATTTTTGTCATTGAGAATGCTTTCTGCAGAGCTGATTTACCTCCAGTGTTCCTCTGACGGTTCACTGCCATAACTGCTGATTGACCACAAAAAGAAAATGAAAAGACACTTCACCAAAATACTTCCTGTTGTCAAAGTCCTCTTTCGTTCTTTCCCACTGGTGATCAAACATCTTCAGTGACTTTTACAGCGGCCGGAACTCTCTTATTGGTTTCTCTCAGAAGCACAGTGAGCTCCACAAAGTAGGCTCCTTCTTCAGTGCTCGTGTAGCTGTGTTACACGGCTTTCTTCCATTCAGCCTCATCCTCTCTCTCTAAAGGCTCCCATTCAGCAGCCATCGATTGCACAACGAGCCCTCTCATGTGACAACCAAACACTAGACATGTCATAATCACACACACACACACACACACACACACACACACACACACACACACACACACACACACACACACACACACACACACACACACACACACACACACACACACACACACACACACACACACACACACACACACACACACACACAAATACCCACATAGAGATACATTGACACACAAACACAAAGGCACAAACTCCATAAAAAAAGGATGTGTGTCAATACCCGCTGCTGGAACTTCCTGTATATTCATTCGCTCCCTTTCCTGGACGGTGGAAGTCTGGCTTTTGGACACGTTGCTATTTTCCCAGTTATTCTATTCCCCCCTGATTTAATATTTCCATCGTGAATACACGTCAACCTCCATTTCCCCCCGCCTGCACTCTTGAGGATCTGATCTCTCTCCCCCCCCCACAGCTGGCCTTACGCGGCCCTCATAGCGATAAGGAGGAGATAAGGAGGCAAAGCTTGAAACACCAACCCCCCTCCCCTACCCCTGAGACATGCCGCTCACACCCCGCCCTACCCCCCCCCCCTCCATCCCAGCCCCATCCAGGCTTAATGTCCTCATGGCTGAGGGTAATGCAGGGAGATGGATGGTCCCAAGGACCCGCGGCTCCACGCCCGGGGTTCCTGTCTGCGAGATTGCATGGCTGATACTGTCCTCCATCTGTCTGTCTGTGACATCCACCTCAACCCCCCCACCCCCACCCCCCCCCACCCCCCGGCCGCCATTGCAGATCGATCGATATGGCTCCGTTGATGTGCCGTCCGTCAAATCCGTGGGCCAAGCAGTACACCCACCTGCCCATAAGGAGTGATGGGTGAGAGGCGCTGCACCAACTGGAGGTGAGCACATGTGCTGGAGCGCACACAGGAGCACACAAAAACACACACACACACACACACACACACACACACACACACACACACACACACACCATTTTGCGCTCACCTCTTCTGGTTACTCCCCGTGGGTCAATCCATCTGGTGCAAACAGATGAGCATTTTGTTCCTGTCTCTCGTAGCACCCCCCCCCCTCTCCCTCCCCTCTCTCCCTCTCTCTCTCTCTCTCTCTCTCTCTCTCTCTCTCTCTCTCTCTCTCTCTCTCTCTCTCTCTCTCTCTCTCTCTCTCTCTCTCTCTCTCTCTCTCTCTCTCTCTCTCTCTCTCTCCCCCCATCCTTGACATGTCATGATCAAATGGGTACTTCGGGAGTTCAGTCTTTGACCTGGACTCCAGGAGACCCCCCATTTTCATCAAACCCCCCCCCCCCCCCAACAACCCATCCCCCATGCACAGCCCCCTCCTCAGATACAGGACTGCTTTAACCAGGGTGGGAGGGGGGAGGGAGAGTGGTGAGGGGGAATGGCATCACACCACCATTCGATCAGGAAGCCCCTCCATCAACGCACATCCGTTACTCCGTCAACACAACACCGCCATTTCTCCTACACCCCGGAGATATTTTCAGAATCATTCACCTTTATGCCTTCAATCCCCTCAACCACCCCCGCCCACCCCAAGTATGTGCACGACTAGATACAACTACACACAGACAAACACTCCACATCTCCCACCACACTGAGGCCTGATGAGGCACCTTCTGGGAGGCTGTAGGGCTTGGGATCCAGACAACTGGACCCGTGGACAGGGGTAGCAGGAGTAATTGGCCTGTTGTAGCTGCTATGGATGCAGACCGGGTACCATGGTTGTGGTTCTAGAAAGGCTGTCCAAGGTTGAAGTCACATGGCTGATTGTTTTTTGGGGGGTAGGACATCAAGAACAGTATGCACTACAAACAGAAACACGATTATCTTACGCTGAGATGTATTCACTTGCCAGTGGATACTATTACTTAAAGCTATATCTTGCAGTGGTGCAAATGTTTGAAGTGAATAGATATATATTAAATAAATGAATAAAGGCTATTGATCTTCCACAGGCAGCTTGTTTGTTTGACATCCTAGTCCCCTTTATGCGTCGAAAGAATAAAAAAGATTTTGTGTTGACTCATATTGCGAAGCATTTTCAAATTTCACCCCCAATTTCACTGCAAAGTTTGTCGGTGTCTTTTATGGGAGGGAATCAATTTTTGTAATGTTTACGATAAAATCCATAGTCACCAGTGGGCAATGCACAGTTAAAGCTGCAGTGGAGGTTGCCGGGGAAACCACTTTACCACACCTCCAGGAGGCGGGGGGTAACAAGGTGTGGGACGCCAGGCGGAGCCGATGCGACGGCGGGGCAGTAAAAAGAGATGTTTACTGTAAATCTCCCGCTGCTCGGGGAGCCATTCAAATCGCAAACACAATCGACCGTCCCCCTTTGGATTTGTGGTTTGGCTGCGGAGGAATCTGGAGAGGGAGCGAGACAGCGGGGGAAGGAGTGGCTTTGGAGCTTAGTGCGTGTCGGCCGTGGGCCCGCCGTTAATACGACGAGGAGCCGAGATTTGTTATGTGGCCAGAGGTGTTTGTTTCTCTTGTTTTTTCTGTTGAAGGCTATTCCCTTTTTTTTCGTGCAGGTTTTTTTTTGGGTACACCATCTGGATTGTGAAAAGTTTAGTTAAAAAGGAAATTAATCGAATTTTAGATTAAAAAAAAATGCAGTGCGTTTCATGGTATTGATATGGATTGATCCTGGATTTCGTTAATGCACAATGCAAGTTTTAAAAATGTCATTTGTTTCGTCCAATTATATGAAATACATATTAATAATAAGTATATAGCTGTAACTGGGTACACACTAGACAGTTACAATTTAGAAAACGTAAGAGAGACTACACATCTTATCATAGATTTAGATACATTTAACTGATTTGGCCGTTCAGTATGTTGAAGGAAATGGTTTTGCCATCACAGCACACAGCACACACTTACAGATGCCAGTCCGGAACAACCCAGTGCGTTGTCAAACTGGAAAACTCGCCCATCTCTCGCTATTAAACCATTGCCTTTAGTTTATACAAATATGGCTTTTGACAGGGAGCATAAATAAAATCCAGAACCTGGGTATTGATTGAGTGTGGTTGTGGTCCGCTGGACAGGAAAATTTACAAAACAACAATAATAAATCGTCATGTCTTCGGCCTGCCCGTCACAAGGGCTAAGAAAACTCCACTTTTTCACTGTCGATCCACACACACTTTGGGGTTTTCCATCCACTAGGGAGTTCAGAGAACAAACTCCCAGAGACCCAGAGTTTGGCTGCAAAAGGGAGAGCAACTAAAGAAGGGCCGTGTTACGCGGTCCAGTCACCCTGTTAGACGGCTCTGCTGCTCCGGAGCAGGGGGAATGGATGCACATGGAACCCATTGAAGGTGCTAGCGCACCATCTGTGTGCCACACAACAATCCCACAATTTCCCACTTCACTGGTGCATGACATGGCCACCCTACTGTGCCTTTCTACATTCCCTCACCGACGTTTCCCATAAACCATCTTGACAAGGGGGGGGTGTTCCACATCTCTGTTCTATCTAAAGCGCGGCCTCGCCTTCCCGTACATTGTTCATATATATCTGTTAAATCATGTACCGGCTTCCCGTCGACTTAAAAGATTGTGTATTATCCATCTCCCGCTTCCCCGAGGTAAAGAAAGACGCACTTGAAAACATCAGGTAGGACCAAAGTAATTTGTCAGATAACATAAGTGATGGGAAGGTCACTGATGTCCAATGACAGCTTACTGTAAAAACCTGGCAGCAGCAGAATTCCTTTTTCTTCTTTTGAATGTACAGAACATCAGGAGAGAGGGATCTTTGATAAACATCCATGCAAGAAATTATTTGCATCGGGTGGAAGGGAGATTTTTATCCGGAGAGTAGAGACCTGTCCGAGAGGAGATGAGAATTTCCAGCATGCAGATCTATTGACGAGAAACCACTGAAACAGAAGGTAAACAGGACAGAAACAGGCTCTAAATGAGGGTCGCAGGGAGAGGACAAAAAGAAGCCATTGGTATAGAATGAGATAATAATAAAATGGAGGAGAAGAAAAGGAAATGCAAAATGCTTTGGAGTGAGCCAACAATCTTTTCAAGCGGTTATTTATGTTTAAATAGTCGTCTGGGTGCTTTCTGACCTATACAAATAGGATGGTTTGCTTTTGAAAAAAAACCTAAAAACTAAATTGCATGCTTACAATTTCTTGCTTTGGTTGTATATAAATATATTACAAAATAAATACAAAGCCACCAAATAAATGAAAACTGAATAAACAAGCTGCTATGTGCGTTCACAAAAAACAGCCAGAGGGAATGTTAACAACACGCCTCCCACCAAGTTTATTTCCGGCTTTCCCCTCTCCTTTCCACCCTCAGGGTTCATAAGTTTAGAGAGCTGCTTGGCACACTATTGCAAATGTATCAACAAAAACGGAAAAGTAATAATCCAAACCCTTCCCTTAACTGAGAAATCCTCCGGAACGTTTTTATCCATTGGGCAACATTGTGTTTATAGTCTGCTATAGAGCCATATAGTGTAGTAGTATAATGTAGCTACCATTGGATATACAATAATACAAATCATGATGTGTTATCAGATAAACACAGCTATCTCATGGTGTGCCCCCTGGCAGACAGTGATGAATTAATCCCATATAAAAAATGACTAGTGTTTAAAAATAGCTTTGATTTAGTTAAGTATACATGAACATCTGATTTAACAAGGCTGCTAGTAACCGGCATGCCAGATTGGATTATCATAGTGTGCTGCTTTTGCTTTTGTACTGTTTCAACCATCACTTGAACATTTGTAAATCAAATGAGTTGTTGGACTTAAGTATTGCAGCAGTTTGGTCCAAAAAACAAACAAGCTTTTTGCAACAAACGGACAAAGAACAATTTGTTCTCACCAACACATTTCTCTCGTTGTTATCAACAGTTCATCAGAGCTATACTGCGGCACATATTGGCAAGGTCTTTTTTCAACACCTCTCATCTCAGATAAACTGTGGTTCAATCTGCCAAGCGTATCAAGTACTTGTAAGATTTGGAACCTTCTGAACCTTTCTTGCGCTTTGTCCCACAATCTATGAGCTATAGAATGAGACGCGATGTGTTTAGCTATAAAGACATCTTTATCTGTTACTCTGGAAGAGGGCCAGCCATATCTTAAATCCCTCTAGCTCTTTTATATGATCATTCAACATTACTCCACTTTTAAAAGTGGATGCTTTAAGAACATTTCTAGCTTTTTTCCACAGTGTTGAAAGAAAGACCAAGTCCTTTGGCCCCCTTGCATCCCAACAAGATTTACGCTCCATCTGAATGCAACCAAATCCTGCATAAAGTACAGACAATCCAAAATAATACAGATCCCTTCACATTGCACTATGTGTGATCCGCCAAATCAATATTTAGAGCTGGAATAAAGCAATAAAGCCTCAGCCTCAGCCTGGTGACTATGGAGTTGAGTTGCTTTTCTTCATCTCCAAAGGCCTTTGGACTTCACCCCCCCCCCCCCCCTGCTCATATGTTCACAGGGGCCTAAAGCACCCAATTATGGCCAGGGGCTGTTGGAAGACTTGGCGACCGACATACGCTGTGAAGTTGAAATGAGACGGCGGCGGCGAGGAGCTGGCACTAAAGGAACCAGTTTGGACTCTGACCCCTTTTTGTACGCCGGCAATTATTGGCCACCCTCGTTCGGACAGAGAATGACCTGAAATCGTCTGAGGTCACTCGGCTGTTGTTGATTGGCTTTGTTTCTTTGGACAGTTATTTTATCAAGCTGTTTTTATCAGTTATTTGTTTAAGCCAACACTTCAGTGATCTACGTTTTTAGCAATGTTGTTGGTATATTAGATTTTCCACGTTTTCGTGGAATTATTTTGAAACAGCCACGTTTATTACCTCAATTATTAAATCAATTCATAATAACACTATCCTTTAACTTAATCCTTTTTCCTTTCGTCCTTCTTAAACGTTGTCCTTTTGTTTCAATGTCAAACATGAGAAGGCTTTTCATGAGATCATGGTTTCCCGGCACAAGATAGACGCAGCGTTGTCCAAAAATATGTCTCCTTGTTTCTTGAATTCCTTTCATTCTAATCTTAGCTCTTCCCCGAAACAACGGGTCAATTGCCTGCTGTGCGTTGCAAACTTAATCATCCAAATGAGGGCTAAAATGGAATAAACAGATCCATTTGCCAATTATGCCAGAACAGAGAAAATGCATTGCCACTGGGTGTCCTTTAATACATTGTTTGGACTAAATAAATTAAGAAAAAGTTTTTGAAAGCTACTATGCAAATGTGGAAAATGAACACAGTGGCCTAGTTGCACGTAACCCCCACTGCCGTCAAGGTTATTGCCGAACCATCTTATGCACATTAGATAATTGACTCTCAGATGAGGAATAAGGGTGATTTATGGGGGAAAGCGTCTACATATTCCCTTCATATCTGCGTTGGTGATTTATGACGTGATAGGCGCAGAGCGATGGCGGTTTTATCGGATTTGCACGTCATGCAAAGTAGTCGATCATGTCCGCCGCAATCTGTCACACCTTCTTCGGGGGCCCGCATGACAGGGGAGGTGAGATGGGGGATGGAGGGGGGGTCCTCACTCTCCAACTTGTCCCAGTGAAGGGAGTTGTCATATGCAGAGTTGGGTATACCACTACCACCCTAACACCCCCCACTCCACTGCATGCCGTCGGGTGTAGGGGTGGGGGTGGTGGTGGGGGGGGGGGGGATTTATGGTCCGAGTGACGAATGGACCCCGGGTCTCGGAGTGACATCCATCATGGGTGGGAACAGTGTGTACTAAGCCCCACCGATGCTTCTTGACTCCCCTTTTTAGGGTGTCAAGAGGGTGAGAGATTTATATTCGGAGCGTGTCTGCCTTGCAATGCCACAATGCGTCCTTTCTTTTTTTTATTCACATACCTGGTCCCTTCCTCATTGTGCGTTATCCTCAGTCTGCTCTTTTCCCTCCCGTTTTCTTCACCACCGTGATCAAATTTTGTAAACTTGCTAACTCAGTGCTAACGCTAGCGCTGTGGCAATCAGGATATTAGGCGGGCAGTGGGGGGGGGGGTCAATATTTAATTTTATCATGAGTAATTAAACTGGTGGGCCCTAAAAAAAATCATCCCGACCATGCACCGGGATGTAGAGAGAGAGAGAGAGAGAGAGAGAGAGAGAGAGAGAGAGAGAGAGAGAGAGAGAGAGAAGAGAGAGAGAGAGAGAGAGAGAGAGAGAGAGGAGAGAGAGAGAGAGAGAGAGAGAGAGAGAGAGAGAGAGAGAGAGAGAGAGAGAGAGAGAGAGAGAGAGAGAGAGAGGGAGGGAGGGAGGGAGTTTGCCAAGATACATTATTAATGATCCAATGTCTTATTCAGAAGTCTGTCCTCTCACACTCTGGAGGGTTTGGTCCTAATGTTAGGAAAGAAATATGAAAATATGACTGGGCTCACATTGGGATCCTGCAGCCGTGTTCAAAAACTGTCCATCGAAAAGCACCCAAGGGCTCTCCTCAGAAAGGTGCGTGTGCAATTCCACTTGATTTTCACCCTCACATGTGTCCTTTAGTCTCTTTTCCCACACAGCACTTTTAAAAGCAATAGTCAATGTTGTGCTTTTTAAGTACTGTCTTTGTATTATAAACAATTATATATATATATCATATATGTATATATATATATTTCATCTTTGAGAACCTGTCATTTGTCTAGGCAGTGTGGTCTGACCCTGATGTCAGTAATTACGGTCAAACTATCATGTAGATTCACAATCGTTGACAGGGGAAAACCTTCTTTCATTCTTTCTTTCTTACCACCGACAAATGTAGATATTTTGAATTTGCAAGGTGTTAAGAATGCATACGTTTATTTTAACGTTGACTTTCTCCATGATATCTAGTACAACAAGACCCCCCTATCCGCGACCAATCACAATAAAACAACTTTTAGACTCTAAAAGATGTGTGAAAGCGACACAAAACGAAGCAGATCTCGATACCAAAGCGGTTTGGTTACAGTCAAGTACATAACACTTCCCCCCTCGCTATTTCACTTCCTATAATCAACTGCAAAAATGCAAGACAGCGTCTACATTTACAAAAGCTTATACGATAAGGCAGTTGAGCTGTACCATGGGAATAGTAGTTCTTGTAGGTTTGGCACACCAAGGTACACCGTATTGTTCCCATCACTTTTCTCTAATTTCTCTCCTTTCTCTAACTTGACACTGAACTATGTCCTCATCCAATATCCGAACCAGCATTGTTAGATAGAAAAATACAAGCCATACCAAATGTCTTGGAACCTGCCTCATCGTAACTCTCATAGGCAATACCGGATAATCGAGGGCTATGGAGAGAGCATGTGACTATAGTGAAACTCATGGACAAAGTTGAAAAAACCAAAGACGATGGCTGGGTAGCCCTGGCTTTTTTTTTCCACATGATTTATCACGTTAACCTCTCTGCCGCCCGCTTTCCCGACGCCTCTCTGCTGGTCCCCTTGTTGACTCCATCTGTGTGCTGCCCTCGCATTGTTTATGCATGTCTACAAAAAGCCTAAGTGCACATACCACACACTTATTTTTCTCTGTAAAGTCTTTGCTGTGGCCGGAAATGGAAAAAAAAAATCACACACAGACACACATGCAAACACACATACAAATGCATCCACAGTGAGCAGTGTGGCATTGTTTATCCTGAGGAGATCTCAGAACACGAATACATCTCTCTCTCTCTCTCTCTCTCTCTCTCTCTCTCTCTCTCTCTCTCTCTCTCTCTCTCTCTCTCTCTCTCTCTCTCTCTCTCTCTCTCTCTCTCTCTCTCTCTCTCTCTCTCTCTCTCTCTCTCTCTCTCTCTCTCTCACCATCACCCCAATACTAACACACCCGTACGACAAACGACTACCGGCGCCCGCCCAGACCCTGTGCAGGCACCCATGGGTCGGGCTGGCAAGTGTGCGAACTCCCAGTGAGGAGATCAAACCATCAGCCGCGCCACTCTGCGTGCCAGGAAGCTGCCAAGTGGAAGGAAACCAGGCCAACTCCTCACCTGGGGCTTCAAGGGAACAGACAGAGACACAGTGTCGGAGGGAGACACACAGAGAGACAGAGTATGAGTCAGAGAGAGGGACACAGAGAGACATGCACTCAGACAGAGAGAGGGACAAAAAAACACACATATATTTATATATTCAGACAGACGGACAGAAACACGGTGGGAGAGTGAGAAAGACAAAAAGAGAGACAGAAAAACAGAGAAACAGACACAATCAGAGAGAGAGAGAGAGAGAGACTAAGGGTTTTTTCAAGGTGAAGTATTGTCAGATGTAGCAGTGAATAACTATAAAAGGATGAGAGGTTTCAAATGCCTGAATCATACACAGCTTGGCTCACTTTCAAACACATTTAACACTTTCCGGAACACAAGTGAGACATTGAAATCGTCTCAGCTGGCTAGAGCAAGCTTAATAAACAGTCGTTATAATGGTTGCTTCGTCTTCTACATTATTGTGCTTTATATTTTTACGGTGTCTAGTCCAGCCATAGCAACACTTTTTTACAGACCAAGAATTGTAGCATGATGCTACAATGCTCAGTCTGTACAAATACTAGCATCCATAGTGGACTTAGGTAGAGTAATTTGCAGGCTGTGATTTGTAGGCTGTTCTTTTTACGCGCAAACAACCTAAAATAGTGGCAAATTAAGCCAAATTTATAGTTTATAGTGCCGGGATAAAACAAGCTCCTCAAGATTGCTTCAGTTTTAGAAACCGTTCATAAATTTGTAATGCTGTATAGGAATTCAAAATGTTGCTTTACAGATACTGCAGGGTTACTTTGCCAGCAACCGTGTAACTGTTTATTAGCAGAAGACAATTAACCCACACATTTTTCATTCTTGCATCCTTAACAACTCCCCAGTATTTATTGTACCTTTATAAATGTGAATCTACGGGAGCCTTGAGGTGCATTGTCATGGTGGGGATTTGGACATTTTTAGCAAGGGCCATCGCAGAATAATAACACCCGGCCCTTACCTCTTTACCCTCCACCCCATTCCGCTCATCCAGCCCCCTCATTATTGCAGCCAAAATTGGTCAAGAGCCATCAATTCAATTAAGCCCTGGCCCGGATACACTGATGCTAAGCTCCCCTTAAGAGCAGGCCTCTTAACCCGATAAAGAAGTGGAAGGTAGGAAGTAGACTGTGGTGTAATTCATGATCAATCACTGTCTTGGTTCGGCCCTGAACCATCTACTCCCAACAGGGAACTCCAGATAGATTTCCTATTGTGACTTCATTAGAGAGGCCCCGGTAGGTGTACGATAAGGGTTGCCTTCTTACAACGTTGATCTGGAAGTAAAAGAAGGTTAGATTAGGTTGAGACACTTGATGTTTATTATGACAGAAAAAGGCTGATTCTCATCGCAACTTCTTAAAGTGTGTATCACATGTACTTGCCTTTGGAGAAAATCATTACCAAGTATATCACAACCACGTTCAAATATCTCAATCGGCTTCCAAGTCTATTGAGTGCAAACATACTATTTTCACATTCTCTAATTGGTCTAAATGTCTGATTCGGAAATACCTAGAATCTGCTTTGTTTCTACTAGGCATTAAAAGGACTTGTTATTTATTTAGAACCCTTGGTTCTAATCTACCTGTCGTAATACCTACAAATTGAGAACATAAACTCAGATTGCTCCAGTTAAGCTTTTCCACAGTTGTGTCTCCATTGCAGCCTCAAAATAGGTTGCTATGGAGGCATAAAAAAAATGGAAGAAGTAAATCGGCCGATTTGTTCTTGGACAGTCAGACCTAATTTTTTCCAAATCAAGTACTACCTTCTGTAGCTTTGAAATGTTGTTGCATTACAGGTAGAACTGTTTTGGGGCAGCGATGGTGCTTTAGAAATAATTGTCAGGTTATGTTATAAACAACTTGATAACAGACTCAGCTGGAATTAGGTAGCTATCCAGTTACTTCATAGATCCAATTATGTGTTTACAACAATTGTAAGAATAATTTTGAACTTCTAACACCTGCCCTTCTGGTGCCCAGTGGGGTGTGTGGTTTATATATTACTTATTTTCCGAAACTAAAGCCACAATTTCTGTTAGCCAGAGGAGTGGTAATTTGGGGTTGCATGCTTAAAAATACCATAAATAAGCTTCTCCATAGTATAGGCCGCAATGGATTTTTTTTCAGAATATCATGATAAAAGCTTCGGCTTTATTTAAAAAAAAAAACCCGTATATTTCAGGTAATATCAGATCCAGCATTTGTATTTTGTTATGGCAGAAATTCAGGGGGGGACTTTTCTTATTCACCACATCTGTGGGGCCCATTGCTGGCAGGAGGATGGCATTGAATACACTTGACAAACACGGCTATGCTGTCATTTATCTTGGAAAAGATATTCCTCCTAGACCTCAATCTGTCACATTTCAAACACACTTCTTGCATATAAAGATAAACTGATGCATTTCAAACCTGAGTGATCAGAGCTTTCCTGCAATAGGTAGTTATTATGTAGAACTATCTGAATAAGTGCATTTGAGGTCGACCATGGTGTGATTCTGAAACATGTCCAAAAGTGACTCTATTTCAAGTAGCCCAGTATGTGGGCCAACGCACAGCTCACCGTTCTGAACCACGACGGTAAACTTAGTAGACATCAGGATTTTATTCAAGCAGGTTATGATAAGAACATTCTGTGAATTTAGAACATTATTATGTTATATTATAAACTTTTTGGACCTTTTTTGTTGCATGGTGTCTTCTCCTCTGGCGATCTAAGGGAGAAGTGTCTTTCCGAAGCAAACTAAACACTTGGATTTTATGAGGCCAACTCACAAGCCCTGCGGACAGACCTGGTGGAACAGGTCCTCAGCAGACGACGGCACAAGAGTGTTAAGTTCTACGATCCAGACTCCCAATGCTGCTCCCCCCAAGCCCTCCTTACATTCTATTGTGCCGCAATCACATGAGCAGCAAGTAGAGGACAAAAGACGCTTAAGATTCAAGGGCGATGTGGAAGAAGATGGCTGATAGCCGGGAGCATAATAGGTGCACATTCATTTTATTTCCTATTACTTCCCATTACTGTGCTTGTAATGTTCTTGTAAATAAATGGTATCATATATGTTGCTTTTTCAGAATAAACATTCTGTTATAATTGCTTTAATAAATAGAAAAACACAGCTTGTTTGGGTAAGGAGTCGATTACAACTGGATACAAGTATAAAAAATCATTATAATTATAATTAAATATCCTACAAGCGGCATTATGTGTCATGAATGTTTACATAAGCTATGGTAAACTTGAGGAAAGGTTCAACTCTGTCACAGTGTTGCAAAGCGTCTGCCATTGGTCTGCTTGAAGCTGGTTCACTATGCTGTTGGGAGGGTTTCTAACACGTTACAGCATTTCACATGCCGCCAGCTCTGCCTCCTTGAGACCGCTCTACTGTGCCATGGGGAAAGGGAATCTCTCTCTGATGGCTCATACTTTGCAGCTGGGAAGAACCCTTCTGTTTCCATGGGGGCCTTTCCCACTTCAGTGCCAACGCCACCACCACAGAACAGGCAACCAGTCTGCATTGTCGGGTTGTTGTAGAAGACAACGGATATCCAATATGTTACTAGCTCTAATGAAATTACACTCCAATATTCTAGTTTGAAGGCTTTTGGTAATAGACAAAGTTGAATACACACTATAACCCCCATGTCGTACTTGCTGTTTACCTTGTAACACGAGAGGGCGCAATATAAATATACATCAGGTGTTTCGGTAGTCAGAGTGGGCACCTATTCAGATGGTATCATAAATAAATAAAGCTCCAAAAGGCCTTTTGTACAACTGCCAATACCCAACACAGCTAGCTGGGTCCACTTTCTTTACAAATAGATTACCTTTTGATCCCCAGGCATAGGTTTTTTACAGTTTATTTGGGGGTTGTGATAAAAGGTCTCTTCAACTGCCCGGTTTATAAATGTCTGAAAGTCCATGTGTCCTGTTGCACACGCCCAGGAAGATCCAGATTAATCTTTGGACACAGCACAGGTTTAGTCGGCATTCGGTTGCAATTCTTCAGTTCAGATCTTCAAACTGTTATGTGACTAAAAGATTGATACAACTGAAAAACAAAAATAGTTACTGGATAGCAAGCATTCACTTTTATAACAAATATACTATCCCCCCTTCTAGAGAAAAAAAAAACTGCATGCAAGCAGATTAACCGAGTAGCAGAGAGATGCAACTGTCGAAAAACACATCTGCTAATTTTATTTGTGTCCATCTCTTCTTTCTGTACAGCATATTGTCACCGGTATGAATACACTTAAAAATATGCAACTTTTTAGTGTACTAGAGAGATGCAACTGTCGAAGAACACATCTGCTAATTTTATTTGTGTCCACAACTTCTTTCTGTACAACATATTGTCACCGGGTATGAATACACTTAAAAATATGCTACTTTTAGTGTACTATGCAAGTATACCAATAGGTTTCACTGCTGCTTAGTTTAAAGCTGCAACCAAACTGTAGCGTTCAAGGGTTAGAGTTGATGTTCTCCATTTGAAGGTATCACAACAACGAATCCATGAATTTAACCTTGGGTTCTTAATAACAAACTAATCCTTTAATCATGAAAGTGATGGGAACTGGAACTGGGCTAGCTTCCTGGGGTTGGACACAGGAGTCTCACAGGCCCGCTTGTGCCCCCAAATAGCTACTCTAAATAAAACTTGAATGTGGGTGTGGTCAATTGAACACACACACAATTACCTCAACCTGCTTACAATTACTCCCCTTCCCTAGCACAACACAACACAATCCCATTGGACATGAAGGAAAACAAAAACAAAACAAAACACACATCCTTATAAATGCCAGACTAAAACATGGGGTCTTTTGTTGTGACATATTTATGACATTTTTTATCATTGCTGTCCATTAATTGTGTGCACCGATGGACACAAATCCTTCAGGGTCAGATTTCCACGGATGGACCGTCTAGCGTACCAAACCAGACAATCAATCTCAAACTCTATTCTCAAATTGTTACATTTTATACTTAATACAAAAAATATTTAAACACAAATATAACAAACAGCATGTTATCAATGAACTTATATGTTAATTTAAGCATATGTAGGCTTACATGTTGCCCAAAGACAATGCCCATGCATTCCTCCTTGCGCACACGGGTGTGTTAAAAAATAATAAAAAGATAGATACACGTTAAAATAAAATGGTTGAAGATGGATAAGGAACCTCATGTTCCCAGAGTTCAGAGTCAAACTGTATTTTAATATTCCAGACATAAATGTCCAGGCAAAAATTGTTTTGCTGGTTCACAGAGTGTACCTGCACGGAATTATATTTTGAAATATTGGTGGCAGGATGGGTTTTTAAGGAGGGGCTAGGCCCTTCCCTTCATCATTCACTGAAATGAGTCCATTCCGAGAAAACATGTAAACCGTTTGCACACCTTGAGG
>OLKM01000046.1:125407-237907 GCA_900291075.1 Melanogrammus aeglefinus
GTCCACAATAAAATAAAAACCGAGAAAATAAGAGCAACTTAGGATCATTATCCAGAATTTGTAACAGAAGATCCCTTTTAGAGAGATTATTAACCTTAAATGAAGCTGAATGTCATCCAAACTCCACCATTTTTATTGGTGTTCCCCTCACAACGTGACTACAACCTTCGGAGGCAAATGGAGGAACATGTATTTAACTATTTCTCAATGGGCAACTTGAGGACAGCCGACCGCAGGGTTTGGGTCATCATATTGGTCATTAGGAGGGCTGTAATGGGCCATGAGAGAGGCTGCTTTGTTCAGGCGCTGTGCTGAATGACCTGTGGATCGCACCATCATCTGCGGGCGGATCGTACCATTAGGCCCCCGATGGAGGGGAACTCCAGACACACTACATGCTGTGGGAGAGAGAACGGAGATGACGGCAGAATGGCACAGAAAATTGTCACATAAAAGTCGTCCTCCTAGCTATGATAAATTGCTGTGTGGTGATCTACTTTCGGGGAATGGATCCAGACCCTAATACTAAACATAACAATTGTGCTCTATTCAGAGCCCCTTTACAACAGTCTCCGTCCTTCAGTTGGAGATGTCGTGTCACATAGTGCGTTGACTTCCTTATTGGATTCAGTTCGGTCCATATTAGTATGTGCTCATGGTAAAGGTCACTACCGTATAAAAGCAATGGGGGAAAGGCAGAGGAGAGAGAGTGAGATATGGTAAACTGATTTGAGAGTATAATGCATTATCTTCTCAAAGCAATACACACTACGGTTCATATTCCCTTGGACAGACACTTCTGCCCTGTTTTCTATATTGCATTTCCACTGACAGGATGCCCGTCTGGATAATTTACCGGGGGGATTATATGTTTTTAAAATCATAAATGTCATTCTTGGCAACATGATCGTCTCAAAGCGATAAAAAAAAAAAAACTTAATGGTGCAAAGTGCATTCCCAAGCCAACCCCTTTATTTTTAACATTAATGCTTCTGACAATAGAACGATGTCGATGAAAAATGCTTCAGGTGTTTGGAAACTTCAGACACTTAGTTCAAAATTAACAGAAATAAAAACATCCACCTTTGGTAAGTGTTTCCTTAGATGTCGACCATAACCTAAATCCCCCCACCCAACCTTTAAAGTAGATTTGTGTACGTACGTTACAGAGACTACAGCGTTGCAGCAAGCCGGCTTTCCAATACTCATTAATCTTGCAGTGACTTTCCTGGTGGGATTTGGAGGATTGTAGCCTGTTATGTCTCTACCCACATCGGTGTGCTCTTCCCTGCTGCCAGTATTAGTCAAGAGCCACGGAGAGGCACAGAGTAGCCCTGTCTCCATGGAGAGGGATGTTGGCAGAATTCAGTGACAACAGCACTAGGATTGTACCAATTCCAGACACTGTTGTTGGGGCTAAAATGTGGGGATAGATGTTGAATTGACACAAAATACTAAACTATGGCATCAAAACCTTGGCCTGACTAGCTGTCAATTTAGCTGGACAGCTAGACTGACTCTTAAAGACAGCTAGCCTGGTTTGCCTTTCAAGCTATCTAGTTAACAGGGCATGCTAACTAGATGCTTTTTAAACCGGCTAAACTGTCTCGCTGTCAAAGTTAGCTCAGCTGACATTCCAATGCAGTCTAGTGAGTTAGACCAAGTCATTGGTCAGAGAGCTCCCCTGGAGAACTTTGAAAGATGAGGCTAGATAGCTAGCTTTGATCACTGCAAACATTGTAGCCAGCAATTCTAAATAAAACAGAATGAGTGCAATGGAGGACAGGGGGGTGGATTAGGATTGTAAATGAGGAAGGAAGGGTGAACCTTATAAAAGGGAAAACACCTTAAGACTTTATTGCTCCATTAGGATGCATCCTTGCTGACAATTTTTCCTGTCCCACCCTCCTGCCTTCACCCTTGAGGTGTTGAGGCTTTTATGAGGATTTCCTATAGAATGCTGATGAGCCACTTTCTTTTTTATTCACATCGCATCTAACCAATCACAGCGGAGGGCCTGGCAAAGCTACTAACACTAGTCAGGCTGTTGGTACTGCAGCTGGTCACCCATGGCAACCAGAGCAGTATGGACCAGTTGGAGTTTTATGGTTTAAAATCTGCTCTGCCAATGGGGCTCAGCGGATAAGCAATACCATTTCTATAAACATTAAAAAAGAAACTGGGCGCATTATGATCTAATTATTCCTGGAAAATGATGGTGGATGTGAGTTGATTAGACGAAAATTATAGTGAACGTTGCTAAAAAAAAATGCTGTGTTTCACTTTAATGTCCAGATTTCAATGGATTCTAGATAACAAAATGGATGCAATTTTTAGGAGGGGGTTGTACGAAGAGATCCGTCACATTTATAGAATTTACGCAACAATACAGACAAATGGCGTTGAACTCTTGGAAAATGCTAATGTAAACAACGCTACAATGCATTCCCACCACCAACTAGCATGGAGTAAGCAATGCAGACCCTCAATTTGAAGTATGAATTGAACTGCGGGCGTGTCCGCGCCACAGGTTTGCGGAAAGGAAGTCTGAGCCTTAAAAATGACAAGACAAATTTGAAATAAATACGAGGCTTCTATCAAATGATTTCCAGCCCCTCTTTACCTTCGGAAGATTTGAGCACCACTTGAAAATGATCAGCGCACTTGAGACCCAGTAAAATAAAATGCTACTGTATCTCAGACCAACGACGCAACTTTTATCTTTGCACATCTTTTATTTATACGTCTTTCATGTTTCACAGACGCAATTTGTCTTGAGGGTATAGGGATCCATTTTTTATTTGACATTCCTTTGATCCATGAGAGGCACACTAAACGTAACACAGTGATGATAGCCGGTCCTTTGGGGTTTCACTGTTCAACAGTTTGAATGAATCTGGCAAACCCATTCTTATGTGCTATGGAAGGGGGGATATGGGGCAAAAAACCTTGTCTATTTCAATATTTTTGTGCGATAAAAAAGACCAGAATCCATTATACCTACTTATTATAAAAAAAAATATGTGAGTAATTGCTTTCCAACACACCAGCTGAATCTAGTGACACACAAATTGATAAACCATTTTGCCTTTTCCGAGCACCAACAAAGCTGTCTGGCGTAAAAAAAATTCAAATCGCAGTGATAGACCATGCTGTATGCACTACATTCATCGGGAAACAACAATGTATTCCATATTCCCCCAACCACCCCTCCACCTGCTTGATGGACACCCACATTACGCAAGCATGATTTGCTTAATCCCCTCTTTGTCATAAATCAAGATATTGGTCATACTACACACAGGGGTTGGCAGATGAACAAGTCAAGGTAGAACACACTGTACTGCAGATGTGTACAAAGAGCTTTAGAGAACCTACGGACCTCCGAGAAAGCCATTAACTTCGGTTGTGATCCCTATCGCATGCCGTTCCATCAATGTAAGGATTTTAAAACGCTGCTTTAAATGTCACATCAACTAAATATCACATTATTTATGGGGCATAGCCTGGGCCTTAAAGCTCATTTCAGATTTGGATTATTTATTCTAAATGATTGGGTATTCTATGTTGTCAATGTCTCTCAGCCAAATGTCATAAAAGGTAATTTGTATATTGTGCTGTCAGGGATTCCATGCGTGGCATTTTAAATGCCCAGAAAATCGTCATCCCCATTCCGACATTACCACCCCGGCACCCACGGATTAAAAAAAAAGAAGGAAAACAGCAGGGCTTGTACTGCAACACTAGAGGGCTCACATGCATTGCTGATGCTCTGCTTGGACAGCCCCGGCAGATGGATTATGGCCAGATATTGTATTGATTGCTGCTTTGTTGGGTCGAAACAATCCCTTGTTCAGCTCAGTGACTGGGCAAGGTGGGATTTAACGTCTGAAGGGGCCTGAGCACACCCTGCTGCCCTTCTCCAGTCTCCCAGGACACCGTGTGAGGACAGGACACCGTGTGAGAACGGGACACCTTCAGACCAAGTTTAAGAAAGAGATGGGGGTGGCGACGTGAGGAATAAAAATAATTTATTTAAGGAGAATAAAGAGAGGAAAGACAGAGAGAGAGAGAGCTGCAAGCAAACAAAAAAATAGCAGAGAAGAGACGTATCTATGAGCATGATGATGTGGTTTTGTGTCATTCCATTTATTGAAGAAAGGTTTGTGTGTTTGTGTGTGTGAGAGTGTGTGTGAGTGAGTGGGTGAGTGAGTGATAGAGAGAGAGATATAATGTGTGTGTGTCTGCGTGTGTGTGTGTGTGTGTGTGTGTGTCGTGTGCGTGTGTGTGTGTGTGTGTGTCTGCACTAACCCATTGCGGGTGCGTCTAAACCTCAAGCAACAGCTGAGCAGATGGCCCACCCATTGGGAGTCATTAGCCAGTGAAGCTTATTCCTTTTGTCACACACTTGTGTGTCTGTGTGTCTGTGTGTCTGACCTCGGAGCCACACCTCAGGGCCAGTTACGCACCCGCACACACCTGGCCTCCCCTTTATATTATTATTATGTTTCTCAACCTTCCACTGGCTCGGAGGTTCCTTGGGGGGAGGGGAGAGGGGGTGGGGGGGGTTGAGCTAGGCAAGGCCAGGGAGAGAGAGAGAGAGAGAGAGAGAGAGACAGACAGACAGACAGACAGACAGACAGACAGACAGACAGACAGACAGACAGACAGACAGACAGACAGACAGACAGACAGACAGACAGACAGACAGACAGACAGACAGACAGAGAGAGGGAAAGCCAGATAGGAAATGCAAAAACCAGCAGGGAAGAATACGTACCAATGTCCCGCGAGGGTTCCCCCTGCGCACTCCCAGCATCCACTTCCCCCCCCAACACCAGCACCTCCACCATCTTTGAAGTGTACACTTGAAGACAAAAAAGAAGGCACGCTATCTTCTTTTTATTCTTCTTTCTTCCGCTGCAGATAAAGTCTTATGTCAATAACTCTCCTTCCTTATTTCCATCTTTCATCCCTCCGTCAAACAAACAAACAAGCCAGCAAGCAAGCAAGGCGGCAGACATCAGGTCTGCCCTATCCCTCCCTCCCTCCCTCCCTCCCTCCCACCCTCCCTCCCCTCTCTCCCACCCTCCTCCTCCTCTCTCCCTCCCTCCCTCCCTCCCACTCCCCTCACTCTCCGCCCTCTCTCCCTCTCCACACCTCCCTCCCTCTCTCCCCACCCTCCCTCCCTCTCTCCCTCCTCTCCCTCCCTCTGTATCGCTGCCCCCGTCGCATCCCAGGTTGAGCCTGCTGGGTTAAATAAAGCACTCTTCCCCTCTAATCTCCAAATGGCATATATGATTGGGCATGGGCGACATCGGTGGCAATACACAGACCACTCTATCCATCATAACAGCCCCCCCCCCAAAAAATATATAAAAAGCATCCCAATATAGAGATGGCTGGCCCCATGCCAAAACAAGCTGTTCAATTCAGCCAAGCAGTTTATTTATTTAATTTCATGATTGACAAGTGGTTCAGTTCGGCACCAGAGTAGATTTAAATGTGGATTGCATTCGGGGCTTCATTTCAGTAAAGGACATAGGGATTTTGTAAATTCTACATGGGGCCTTAAAGACAAACAAGGGAGGGTGTGACACAGCTGGCCAGATGTTGTGCTGCATCCGTTAAAACCATGTAATTCCATAACTCGATAATTTCCTGATGAGGTTGTCTGCCTCACCTCGTTCGTCATGCAAAAAGACGACAAAAATGTGGAAGCATTGGATTGATCTTGAAAGTAGACATGAGGTATATATATCTTTCCCATCATGCACCTGACAGGGGGGGGAGGGATTGATATTGATGTGGTGGTGCTGGAATGAGGAAAACCCTGATGATTTCCAAACCCGACCGGCCTTAATCACTGTCATATATTCGATCTACTGTACATGTCTTCCCGGTATACACCCACCCAGAGGGCTGTGGCCATCCCTCATCTCTTCCCAAGCAGGGAGTGGGAATGAACTCCGCCTATGGATTTTCCCTCCAAATAAAGTGTCTCATTCCACCCAAATGGCCATGACCCCAGCACAATTAACCCGGCGATTCGTCACTTTCAAGGGCGTCCACTTAGGGTTTCGGGGAAATGTCCTTACTCGTCATTATTTATCTTCTTTTTTTCCCTGATAAGTAATAAAAGAGAAATATAAAGGTTGGACGATATGGCAGAAAATATATGGAATTATTTGACATGTATACTGAGACATCTCTATCCTCTTCACCTTCTCCTTCTGCATCCCTCTGTCCATCTGCTTCAGTCTCCCCATTTCTGTTTACTTCGTTTAATCTATCATCTATCTCTTCAATACATCTAGAAATGATCCATGCAAGAACGGCCGCCTTGCGAACAACCCTAGTGAAACACCAATCATATCAGGGTTGTGCGGTATCATGTTATGGTATGCCGTTGGGTTGCCGAGGCTCTCCTGGCCTGGTAATAACTGTGAAGCTACCAGTCCCCTCCTTCCGCCCGTCTCCCCCGACCCAGCACTAGTTGAATGAAAGTGCCATTGATTTCCTATGGAGGCACAGAGCCAGGTCGCATGCGCATGCACGTGTGGTGCATCAGGTGTTAATGAACATCGATGCTAATCTAATCACCCCTAGAGTGCATGAGGGGCAACAAAAGCTTTTTCCCAGAGAAAGAGCGAGAGAGAGAGAGAGCGAGAGAGCGAGAGAGCGAGAGAGAGAGAGCGAGAGAGAGAGAGAGAGAGCGAGAGCGAGAGCGAGAGCGAGAGCGAGAGCGAGAGCGAGAGCGAGAGCGAGAGCGAGAGCGAGAGCGAGAGCGAGAGCGAGAGAGAGAGCGAGCGAGAGGCTTCAGTTAAGTTCCCTGGGGATTGCACCTATCGCTAGCATGCAGGCATTCCAAGGGCGAGAATTAAAAGGGAGTAAAAATGAAAGGAGCACTCACTGAGAAAATAGTAGAAGTTAAATGTGGCCCGAAGATACTTTCTAGGGCGCGTATTTGCATACAGTTACGTTTATAAAACTTCACATTACTTTCATTTCAAAACTTCATTTGGGGTAGAATAGAAATTGTGCGTTTTATTACAGGCAATGCGTCACGCTTATACAGCTATTGGGCGATTGAAGTAAAAAAATTCAATCTCAATATATTCTATTGGACCATGTCACAAATCCAAATAAACCAGGATATTATAAACTGCTTCAGAAAATCCATTTATTTTTCGGTATAGGATGAATTATTTGTATTATTCCTCTGTGATTTGCGTATAGTATAAAACTCAATGTGTAAATATAAGCTGGATTTATAATGTGAAGGGAAAGTAGAATTGTCATGAAGACATATTTATTTGGTCTGTCTTGCTTTAGCGTAATCCTGGAGTTAAACCCTGAAGACTCCAAAAGGGGCTACATTCAACAACAGGGGCCCAACCACAAAGCATTCAGAACCTGGGACAATAAAGGGGCTCATATATTTCTAACCTGAGCCTTAATGTCTTTCATAAAAAAAAATGAGTAGCCTTTCATCTGGCACACATAGATGGGTAAACTAACACTTACTCTATTGTGACAACTGCCTGTTATATTAATCAGATTAAATTATGTTCCATAAATGTGTATACTTTTGGAAAATATAACCACCATGCACCATGCCAGTTGTAGCATTAATAGCCCACGGCCAGTTGTGTAATTGTTTGGGTGACAGGGTGTCACCTGTTGTATCCACGCGCCATGGTTCACAGCTGACAGCCCTTCCCAAGGGCCCTACCATCGCTTGATTCTCCTGACACTACTTTACTCCTTTGATCTCTTGAGCTGTTAGAGCTCTCTCTGTGATATTCCATTCACTTCTCCTTCCAACCATATTGATCACTGACTTAACAGGTAGAATGTTAAAGTCAACAGGATCTAAAGGCCCAAAAAATTACTGTTACATTTTACAAAAGGGAAACACAAGTACTATCAAGAATATGTCTCAAAGTTGAATAATGTATCTCAAAGTCAGCCAGTAACTCTTGTGTTTGTAGGGGCTTTGTGTAGCTTGTACATTCTCAAAGTCTGCAACACAGCAGCTTAATTCAGCTGAACTCTTGTTGTAATATGAGTGTAGTGTAATTAGTCACTGCCTTTGCCGTGCGAGTGTACGATAATTGGTCGCCTGCTTGGCTACATAGCCAGGAGGGTAAACAGACCCCATTAAATCGTCTTGAAGGAATAGAAGGAAATTGATAGATTTAAGTTCCGTGAGATTGCAATAGATAAAATGCAACATTATTTTCTGACGCTTAATACACACCTTGATAACCCTTAGCAACATAATTAGAAGTTAATTATAGATTCCTGTTGTCGATCTCTTTCAGGGGTATTATCTACAAAAATGGTTGACTCTGATTCTGTCTGTCTGAATAAACAAAATAATCATGTTGTCATTGTGTTAAGATAAGCTTTTATCCCCAATGGCTAGGCTATCCTAACCATTGGGGTTTGCAAAGAGAATGTTTCAGCTGGGAGTCAAACACCCTAAACGCTGAACTATCTTGCAGCACTTACTGTAAGCACCGCTGAATACAACCTGACAAGTAAACCCAGAGGTATCTAGTCATTATGGTACTTCGGTGGTCCCTATATAAACACCTAGGCCAGTTGCTCAATTTTACCCCAACCAACACTTGTGTCCGTCAGTTATGTGCTTGCTGATTGGCTCATTGTCTTTCAGAGTCTGAACAGTTCAAACGTCTGGAGTAGAATCACACAACAAGCTGCCTCTCTGTGTTCATTCACAATCAAAGGTAGGTTAGGGAGGGAAAGAGCTTATTAGGGAACAGCTTTTTAGAAAACAAAGCAGCTGTTTCATGTATAAAATGGATCCTGCTTCACCAACTCCAAAAACATCTTTAAATACATAAACAAAAAAAACATACTCTGGATACAACCAAAGATATAAGAAGTAGTTCTACTGCAGTGGAATTGTTCCAAATACACTTTTAGTCATGTTGTTTGTCAAAATGCATGGGATACAGTTGCATGTTGTAAATTAAATTGGTGATCCATGCCAATATGCCCACTGGATATACAATGTGGAAACGGACAAACAAAAAGCTATTAAAGCCATCGTTTCTGGGACTCCAGGACCAACCATTAACCAGGAGCGTCAGGGAGATGGTATTCTTTCAGAGGCAGGTTGGAAGACATCAAGGCGTCTTTACAAAGTGCTGCATTAGTGTATCCATGGTTTACCTTCACCATTTGACGATTCATGCCTTCTATCTCTGAAGTGTAGTAGGGCCAAGCAAAAAGGTTTTCACTATGAAACTGTGTACTATTTTGCCATGTTACTTATTTACAAAATGTTACAAAGTTACTTAGATTGTGGTTTAGATACATGCCGTTATGTAGCAGGCATGGGGGGACACCTTGTTCAAGCATGCCTACGGGTAGACTGCGGACATTTGGGTTTAAGCCCACAACCCTTTGACTAGGGGTCTAAACTAGGCTTTCAAATCTTTTTAGGGCTTAAGCCCACCATGCACGATCCCCACCAGAAATCGATTGCACATAGAGTTGTTGCCCCACAATTTGTTGTACATAGACGTAACATAGACATAACGGTTCCTTAAGGGCAAGTGCATAAATCGTACCAATTATAGTAGTAACTTATGAGTATTCAATTGCACATCATTTGATGTCTCGTCTATTCTTGCCTCAAAGCACACCGGTATTCTTTGGTGCATTGCTGGGAAAATGCTGCACATGTTGTGCATGTCAACAGGCTGTTCCCGTTTCTCATCCAACATGTGTTATTTTGGTTTGTGTAGTTTCAGTGTAGTCGTTTGCGGGGATGGTGGTGCCATTATCATGTTAATTCCCTTAACCTAGTAACATTAGTTTCCTTTAAACTCAGTATATCGTTCCCATACCTGGTTTTCTCTCAACCGATTCAAATGCAGCATGGGGCATGTACGCTTGGTCTCCAAACCATATCAATCAAGAGCTTGTCATCTTAAAGCTCAATTCCACTTTTACTGAATGTGATTGAAACAGTATGATTGAATCATCTGTCAAGAGTAAAAAGATGGAAACACATAATTATACATTTTAGAATGAGTACAAACCCCAAGACGCAATATCCAACAATGCTGCGACAAACACTAACCCAATCACACACATGACAATCACAGCTTCTCTTTCTCCCTCACAAACACACAGACCGACACAGAACTTCTCAATCTGATGACTGCTTAGAATAGCAAGCTTATTATATCAGGGTTAATTGTGACTAACTAATTAATAATGTGACTTACACCCAAAATATTGTTTTAAAATGAAAAGAAAAGTTATTCCATTGATGTAATTTAGATCTAAACTCTTTGAAAGTGGTTTACCCTTCAGATTTCAAGAGCTATTGTTTCTATATAAATATATAAAATAATATAGACAAGGTTTAATTGCTGTCATCATGAATAAAAATAAGCATTTTCCCAGAATATGGGATCACTCCAAACACCCATCATTTTATGATATTGTTAGCACAAATCGTTTCCTATAATTAAATTCACAACTCACAAATGTTTTAATTCTAGCCAGCACACCAACAATTGAACACACAAAGCACACTGTGTAAACAATGTCAATTGCTGTGATCTGTCTTTGAACAGTTGTCATTGAATGATTAAAGAAACCCACCCCAAAAAAACACCACTGCAGAGTGTCGGAGCACATCAGATCCACACACTTTAAATAAGAGACACAGAAGTCTCTCTCTCTCTCTCTCTCTCTCTCTCTCTCTCTCTCTCTCTCTCTCTCTCTCTCTCTCTCTCTCTCTCTCTCTCTCTCTCTCTCTCTCTCTCTCTCTCTCTCTCTCTCTCTCTCTCTCTCTCTCTCTCTCTCTCTCTCTCTCTCTCTCTCTCTCTCTCTCTCTCTCTCTCTCTCTCTCTCTCTCTCTCTCTCTCTCTCTCTCTCTCTCAGCCATTGCTGAGTCCTCACAGAAAGGCATTTGTTCAAAGTACCCCAGACCCCAGTCAGCTAAAACTCCCTGCCTCGCGGGAGTCGCCATCGTCCGCGGCCGGAGCCAGAAGGCCTGGCGATAAGGCCTGGAGGACCAGCCGCCCGGTGGGTAGAGATACCCGGGCATTAGGAGAGGTGTGTATCAGCAGAGAGCAGAGAGCAGGGCGCTCTAGCTCAAGTTAAAAAACCACGAGGACCCGGGACAGAGGAACACCGCGCTTCCCATGGCACTCTCACGTAGCCACCCGGGACCAATACATGGAAATACGTTTGTGGTGATGGCCTCGTATGCACACAGTACGATTAATCCCCAATCGAAATACTGATGATATTAAAGCCCATGTGCAGTGTAATTAACTGAAACTAGCGCTTCAATCGCTCTCATGCACAACCAGACAACCCAACTAAGGATAAACAAGCACACGGTTAGGCCTACACACTGAACAGGAATAGGCTAATCTTTTCAAACTCAGCTCAGCATTCCATGTCAATTGAAAGAAGGTCCAATCAGAATACGCCCTTTTTACTGTACATCCCTCCCTCATTGACATTATGAGCGGCCTTGATCATTCACAAAGGCTATTGTCGTTTATCCTCATCCGGGCATGGCCCACATAACGTCCAGGTGGGTCTCACTCAACACTTTCAAAGCCTAATCAGCGAGAAACTTTCTACACAACTCAACGGGTGACCTACTTCTTCCTATCATCTGAGTGAGAGAGAGAGAGAGAGAGAGAGAGAGAGAGAGAGAGAGAGAGAGAGAGAGAGAGAGAGAGAGAGAGAGAGAGAGAGAGAGAGAGAGAGAGACTTCTGTGTCTCTTATTTAAAGTGAGTGGATCTGATGAGCTCCGACACTCTGCAGTGGTGTTTTTTTGGGGTGGGAGAGAGTGAGAGAGAGAGACAGTTATGTTGGAGAACTAAACCCAAGTCAACAAGTTCCCCGCTGATCTGACGCTCATCAGAACCATGTTGTTAAATATAAGTCGATGCTCCGGGGGGGGGGGGGGGGGCATATGCTCCCCTCTGTAGGCTACGTTGCAGTACCATGGTGGGATTGTTTTTTGTTTTATTAACAGCACAAACCATGGGCTGTGAACCTAACACACACTTGCACACTAATTGGGAACGTATGTACTGTCTGTTGGTATGCTAATGCTAACGCCTGGGCGCAGCGGCTTCTGTGCATGCGACCGCCTCAGGCCAGCGGTATGCTTGTTACAGAGACAGGGACAGAGAGGGGTGGTGCGGTGGTGTCGAGTCTGTACTTAGGCAAGGCTTTTTGGCCTCCAGTGTTGTCTAACTCTGTACCCGTATCCGTCATTCACACTGACCACACTCACACCCACACACACACACACACACACACGAGTACCCATCGTGTTACCCATGGAATGTATTTTGTTTCCATATAGAGGGTGAAGCGAGAGTGAGATTCAATGTGTTGGTAGTCTGTTGGTATCTCTACCAACTCTCATGTCAGGAGACCTTATTTAAAACATTAAAAGCACATTAAGATTCTCATAATTGACGTGATCCGTAAAAGTCATTAGGATCCATCATCAAAAAAGGAGGGCAGATCACAGCTTTACTCTAAACTCAAGGGGATATGAGGGTCCATGATCCAATGACGTGAAGTCCCATGCATGGCTGCGTGGATGTAATATTAGCCGTCTATTTGCTAGCAGGTTAATGAAAGGGGTTCAATCTTATCACAAGGTTATTGAAATGTCGCTCAAATAACAATGTGTTTTTATGTGAGATAACATGCCAGGTTACGGCCCTTTTCTCCCTTTCAGCAATGTTGGCAATAATACATGCCAGTGAAATTGCACAGTACAATAAGATTGAGTTTTTCCATTTAATCTTCCTTGCCATCCCACACTGCAATAAACATCTATAATCCCACAGAAACGAGATACAACAATTCATCTGCAAAACATTGCCGGAATGGAATGGAACAGGCGAATATCAGGCAAAAAAAATATATAATCACACAACACAATGCTCACGGGGCATTCAATTAACAAAGGAAACACTGCAGCACAATACGAGAGCCCAGCCTTTCGTAACAATTGAATCACTTCCAGCTCCGAGAGTTGTTGTAGAAGTCACCCTGCTCCTCACGTCGGGTCTCTTTTCCATCAAACCTGTTGGACCAGTTTTTGAGCTCGGTCAGTATGGATGGAGCGGGATTACACACAGCCAGCCTGCCAAAGCGTCTCACTCTTCAGTGTGACACAAACGCAGACCTTTGCACCTTGTTAATTCATCAGAACCCAACTACATTCGTGAATCACAGGTTGGTTCCATTTATAAATCCAACCAAATTTGTTGTTGTCTCCCGAAACGCTCCGAAGCGCAGATGCATTATAGATAAGGCTGGTTGGAATTGTGTTTCACCAATTTTATTATCATAGTTGGAACGGCTGATAAACAGAATGAGAGAGAGGATTGAGAGAGTGAGGTAAGCTGACAGAAAGCGAGGGCAGAGCAAGTGAGCCTGTGCCAGTTTGTGCATGAGAGCTGATAACTTTTATACAGAATACAGTATGAATACAGATGATATTTCCCACCCGAAAGATAGCTCTAGCATCCGAAATCCCTGCAATGCTGCATGGCATTTATGGTTTTCTATACAGAGCAATATAAAATAAAAATAAAAAGACTACACCTACAGAATCAGGCATCCTCGGTCACAGCTGGAGTCTGAAAATAATTTAAAAGCCGGAGCCAGGAGATGTCAGACAAGTTTCTTATGTTTTTCCCTTCATCACACTTTTTTTGGTCTTATTTATCTCATTACCATGGGCCTGCAGAGCGGGCCATTAAAAAGTGAGTGCCCTCAGCATTAGGAGCTACACTAAAACACCTAGGTGATAAATGTACACTCAACACTGGTTATGATGATGAATGGAAAGTCCAAAGTGGAAGCCGTGCCAGGTGTAGGGCGACAAAGAGAATGAAACCAGGAAAAGGTGTGAAAAACTGCCAACATTGCTGCTAATAGCAGATTGGAAATTGAATCCCCAAGGGACAGCGGAACCATGAGAGAACCGGGCTTCAATCATGTGCTACCGGACCTCACCTCCAAGTTAAAGAGGGTCAGAGGCTCTCAGGGTTTCAGGGATTTAGTTTCCATGTGTGTGAGGGGAGGGGGCGGGGGGAGGCCGATGGAGAGTCAAGCGGGTAGCGGGGCAGAGAGGCGGAGGTAAGTGAAGGGGTGTGTGTCTAGGGAGGGGGCTACCCTGATAATTAAGACATCAGTACAGAGAGTTCAGTGTGTCAGCAGCATTGCAGACACGGATCCAGCCATCCACTGCATTATAGCAACCCTTTTATCGCCAGAGAAAAATATCTAGCAAGAGAGGAGCACGGGGGGGTGGGGGGGTTTCTGGTATATCGAGGGGGAACTGATCAATGGGATATTTCACAGGGGCGGGGGGGGGGGGGGTGGCGGGTTGGCAGACAGAGAATAGGGGAGAGAGCGATGAAAGAGCGCAGCGAGAGAGAGAGGGGTAGAAGGGGAGGGGTAGAGAGAGAGAGAGAGAGAGAGAGAGAGAGAGAGAGAGAGAGAGAGAGAGAGAGAGAGAGAGAGAGAGAGAGAGAGAGAAGAGAGAGAAGAGAGAGAGAGAGAGAGACACAGAGAGAGAGACAGAGAGAGAGAGACACAGAGAGAGACAGACAGACAGACAGACAGACAGACAGAGAGAGAGAGAGAGAGAGAGAGAGAGAGAGAGAGAGAGAGACAGAGAGAGAGACAGAGACAGAGACAGAGACAGAGAGAGATAAGGTATGAGAGGCAATTTAATGGCTACCATCTTAGATAATAAGAGAAGAGAAAGCGGGAATATAAATAGCAATCCGGAGACTTATTCTGGATCTAGATCCGGAGCTAATTTTAGGAGGGTGTTTAAGCTACTTCACTGAGCATCCAGGGTAATCAATTAAAAAAGGGCTTTTAGTCGAAAGCCTTGACTCCAATTACTCCCCAAATGCAATTATTCTCTGACTCACTACCCCTCTTTCCTCCCTGGAAATGGATTTTTTATTAACTGTGTTAAAACTTATGCTGTTACTGGCTTTAGGTAGTTTGACACCGCCATCCCCGCCGAGTCATATAAACAGACATAAGACTTAATATCTAAAAGGCATGCACGTCATCTCTGTTGGGGAAATATATGGTTTGTGTTGCTTTACTGCGTAAAGTTTAACATTTTGAATGCAAATATTATGCCACCATTACTAGCTTCACAGAAACCCAACTTCCTGCTGATTGGATGGTTTCAGCGTCTTTACCACTTACAACAGGAAGGATCTGAGTCAATTATGTGTTGTGGATCTGAGTAATTTACCCTCATGTAGTAGTAGAGATGTGAACACAATCTGCCTCTCAAAACATGTAAGACAAGATATCTCTAACCCTACACCAGATGTATTGAATGGGGTAAGAAATAACACATACCAGGACAGGTTTCTGCAAGTTATACAACAAAAGAACCAAAGAACTAGGACAGCAATTGGGAACCGTATGTTTATCAACTTTTTGTAGGAAAGAGTTTGAATGCATCAACCAGAGGCAGCTTGCTGGGTTCATCGGGAATTTCAAACTCCATCAGCAAGCCAATATCTCAAATAAATATAAAATATTGATATTTGTTTCTACTGCAAGGATTGAAAATACTAAGCCAAAACCAATCACATAAAAACTGTGAATCATAGCAATGTATAGCAGCCGGTGACCCAAGCAAATCAAATGTCAGTTTCCATCAGCAGGTGCTAAACAATCGAACGCTATTATGAAGTGCGAGGCTGTTTCTCCAGTGTGTCCTCATCTTTAAAGTTCCTTTATTTCAAAAGTTCCTTCTTTGTCCCATCACGACCCTGAAACTGAACCACCTGGCACGGCTTCTCGTTAACAAAAAGCGAGTCTTAACGAGGGCACAGCCGTTAGCTTGTTAGCCGTTAGCTCATACTCCAGCTCCATCTTACACTGGAGAACAGTGCCCGTTTTTATGCACGCATTAACATGCCTCTCTTGAATTTGGGTATGGGTGCAGTGGAAGCACCCCGACCTCCCTTCACCATAGCCAACTCCGCCACCCCCACCCCCGGCATTGACCGACATCTTCGGCCTTGACATCCTCGCCCTCCACCCCCGAACTGTGTCATGTTCTGTTCCAAAGCTTTTGCCCTTCCTAGTGTTCAGTCAATCAACAGTCAGTCAGCCAGGGTGCCTGGCCGTAGCTCCAGCGGTGTGGCAGGAATAAGCTGCCTTTCTGCGTGGTTGACAGGTTAGCGGACACTAATCCACTGCCATGGAGCACGCCCTGGAGGGATAAGGGACTTCACCTGTCGTCACGTAAACACATTTAAAACACAGAGCCCTAGCATGTGTTTTCCTTTTGGGAAAAAATGTATCCATATGATAAAAATAAAAATAAATGGTAAACTATATACGATACTTGAGTAGTAGGCCTATTTAAAAACAGTATTACTTTAAAGGTTAAATACATTATTACACCGAATGGATAGAGGAAAAAATGAAAAAAGCATTTCAATATCACCGTTTACAAAGCTGTTACTTTTCCAATATGTGGAATAAATGGTAACATATTATTCATGTTATTTTTACACGGGACTGTGCAGAGGATATTGCCTCTCCGTCACAGATTACCTCTATGTCTATACTAAAAGTGTGGCCTTTTTCATTGCAGCTATGAAAATGTGCGAGCAGTAGATCTCTGGGGAAAGCAGTCATCACCGGTCTTGCCTCCATAAGTTACAGTGGCTACACATCAGCTGTGGGAGGATAGCATGTGCATGTGTGTGTGTGTGTGTGTGTGTGTGTGTGTGTGTGTGTGTGTGTGTGTGTGTGTGTGTGTGTGTGTGTGTGTGTGTGTGTGTGTGTGTGCATGCGTGTGTGCGTGCGCGCGTGTGTGCGTGTGTGTTTGTGGGAGAGAGATTGTGGCCTAGATGTGCAATCCTGACAGCAAGTCACCATCAGACACCTCATCAAAGAAATAAATGATCCTGCCATAAACGCCCCCCCCCCATGCTTAGGGATCTGCCAGTCATTTCCAGTCAACGGTAACACATCATGCTAGGTTATGATGTAGAACTAATGAAAGAAATGAATCAGATTGCTTGCTTTCTTAAGTAGAGGGAAAACATATTAATAGATGGTTAATGATAGGTAATCACCATAGTAGCCTAATGAGTTATCTTTCGAAGATATGATGTGGTAGAATCGATCTCCTTTGCCAAGGCTGCGTTTGCTATCAAATCCACAATTGTAATGGCTATACTGTATGTTCCTCTCAGGTCACTTGTGTTCTTGTGTTGGCCTTCAGCTTGGTTACACACCTGGCATAAACCAATGCAGAATAAGAATGGCATTGGATGCATGGGATTTGTGTCCTTTTCTTTAAAGCGCAGACAAAATAATTGGTTTCTCACAGAAAAAGTATCACGTACTGACCTAACACAAACTATGAAGCAAAATATTGAAATTGAGTAAAAGTTATAAATGACGTTATATTTAAAGTAACAAGCCTTCAATAGACTAGAGACTCTATTTAATTACTAAAAGAAACAAACACATTACATATATGATCACATGTTGTACCAAAGTGCTGTTGTAGCATTTTACTTGATTTCATAACTAGAAAAATAATTGCTGACTGTTAATACTTTAAATTGGACATTCATTTACTGAATAAAAAAACATGTTTTGCCTGAATGGACTTTGATCTTGATATTTGATGGTTGTATACTTATATTTCCCTACATAATTCCTTATCTCAGAATTTTCTGGTTTAGATAAATGGTTCAGTAACTTTTGAAACTTGACCTTGGTTCTGACAACCAGTTCGGAGTTGACGACTCGGATGGAAAAATGGCAGTACATCTAGCCAGACTGTATACCTGTTAACAAAAGCTGTGAATCAAGGTAAAACAAGGCCCGTGTGGGAGTGGGTGTGATTGGGTTGAAAGTGACCAATAATAAGAGGGCCAGGACCTCCCTTTCTTTTCCAGGTCATGTTGATCCTTGCGAGCAGAACTTAACTGCCGGAACAGAGTTAGCCTGCGGAAGAGTGTGTTCCCGACCAGCGCTGGCCAAGCAGTCACTTTCTCGCAGTGGAATGCCGTGTGTGCCTGCAGCTTAGTTCAACGCATGGGAGTTCCCTTCTTTGTTCTGGTTCCTCGCTTGCCACTTCCTGTACAACTCTTGGTTGTTGAATTAGTGCGCGAGGACTTCTATCGCGCAAGTGGCAGTTCTTAACTGCAAGCGTGAAATTATATAATTTGCTTGTGAGCATTTTTTATCACAACGACCACATATGAGATAAATCTGAAGCCATAAACAAATCAGTACGTCTTTAACTAGAATAACATTGTCAAATCGCTGTCGTCGTATAGCCGCAATGTCAAATTTACCTTTTTTTTTGCATGGTGGGATGGGGGGGTTCCTCCTTCCTGTTGTGTCCAACACTTGCATGACCATCCCAACCCCACCCGACAACCCCCAACCCAACCCCCCATCCGTCACTCCAGCCACAAGGAAACCCCCCAAGCAGCACCGTCCATCCCTACTTCGCTCCTTCCCCTCCCATGCCACAGAGGAGTGTTGAGCGTGGGCCCATCAGTGACTCTGGGACGCCCAGGCAGATAGATAAGAATCCCCGCTGCCCGATTCTCTGCTGCAAGGCGTGCGCCACGAGTGCCTGGCGTTCCGAAATTGCACCGCCGGTGCATCAGGTTCAAGCCATGACGACGCTTAAAGTAAACAGGCTAATGGCATGTCAGCCTCTCGTCAGCCTGATGCGGCGTGAAGCACTCTGTGTGTGTGTGTGTGTGTGTGTGTGTGTGTGTGTGTGTGTGTGTGTGTGTGTGTGTGTGTGTGTGTGTGTGTGTGTGTGTGTGTGTGTGTGTGTGTGTGTGTGTGTGTAAGCTGAGAGCGACCGCAGGAGGGAAATAGAGAGCTTGAGATTGAGAGAGAGAGGGGCGGGAAAGCGAGAGAGACAAACACTCCAACATAGATGGACACGGACTGCTGCTTTCACGACGGAAAACAAGGTGTTGCGAGCGCTCCTGCAAAACGCGGCAGAGTGCTAATCGACTATTCCCTGATGAGTGTTTGTTGACCTTGCATGCGCGGGCGTGTGTGTCTGTGTGTAGGAGAGCATCTCTGGATGTTGGGAGAACCAGGGGGGGGGGGGGGACCGAGCGGCCATAAGATGTGGATCCGCTAGAGTTTAATTGCTTGTGGTGGCAGTCAAAGTCAATATGCTGGTCAATGGGCCGTGCATCCTGCGGTTCATTTCCCCTTAATCACTCTACATGGGCCCTGCCATTGCATAAGTCTGTCATTATTAGAATAATATGAACGGCTCTGCTGAAGAGGGCCCATGAAAGAAATAAGAGCAGCATATGTAGAGGAAATTAATCAAACCCAAACACAGAGCGAGGGATGGGTAGCTGGAAAGAAATAGAAAGGCTGCACAGCAGCTGCCTTTACAGTGGAGAATAATGCACGCGCGGTTGATGCAATGCCGAGAATGGAAGCACACACATGCACAAGCAGAACTGGGATGAGGGAGCACACAATTCCTGCCGCAGCCAGGTATGTGTATTCATGTAGCACCATTCAAACTCGGAGGACATGCCCAGGGCTTTGCATTGGCAGGCAGGCGTCTTTAAAAGACGATAGATGACATGTGGAAAAATAAAGGTATTTGAAATTGAAAGTCGACATTTGACTTTAGAATTCCTACACTTCCAAACCAATTTCTCCTACATTTCCAATGAACCATTTACAAGGGACGTGGAGAGCAGCATTAGCCATCTTTAATTGAAAGTACGTGAAGATACGCCAGGCGACACATCTGCCCGTGCCCAGCTGAAAGGTGTAATGTTCCTCAGAGCACCCGCCCAGCAGTCCTAAACCAGCTGCTGGCTGGCTCTTTCAAAATGTCTGCTCTTAATTAAAACCAGGTGGACGCAGTTTGATTAGCTTTTGAAAACATACCGGGGACGTGAAGGGCGAAGGACAGATCCCATCTCACGCCTTCCTGCCTTCCTCCTCCCTAACCGCTCAGCTTAACGACGGAAGCTTGTTTTGATGTGAAATGATTACGATCAAGTGGAGGCAACCCGGCAGGTGGTCTTGAAAAAAAACAACTGAATTTGAGCAGACATTGACAGATAATAGCAATTGTCATTTCTCACTCCTTGTGCGAATCGTCAACCTTGAGTGACATGACAAATTATTCATAAATCTATATGCGGTATTTAGTGTCGGGGGGGAAAAAAACTATTCTAATTAAGGTAATAATCGTTTCTGTGCGTGTGTCAATCATCGTTTGTATTTCACATTAACAAATCAAGATGCAACACAATGAAAGCGGAAACCCTCACACATGCGCATGTTGTCCGTTTAGCATTGGTTCTCCTAAATGAACACTATGTGTCTGCAAGATCTAATACCAAACGAAGGGTAGGGGCATTACAGCGAGGTGAGAGGGTTGAGGTCAGAGGACAATTGCATGGATTAAGTAGCTTTTTGCCTGTTGTTTTTTTTTTTACACTCATCACTTTAATAACTCTGATGTGCGCCAGAGCATGTATAACTGACCTTCCAATGTATTCTTAATCATGTCCCTCATAATGTTCCTGAAATAATTGAATATTCTATGTTTAGAAGCTGAGAAGTGGATTGAATAATTGTCCAGGGAAGATATGGGAGGGATAATCCCGGGACCTGATTAAAAGGTGAAGCAGTGGTCGGTGTAGTTAATGTACCATGCAGCTGTTTTCTCTTTCAAAACCCAAGCAGGAGGAAGGAGGAGAAATGGAAAGAGAATATGTTCCTTTTAGCCAGTCTTTGATCTTTTGTTTAGTACATTTCTGTTCATCTGTTAACAAAGGTGCTCTCCGTGCTATCACAAACCCTGCTTCCATCCAACTCATTCACATTTTTCTTTCATCATTGTCTTGAAAGAGCTCAAGTGTTACAAGTACAAAGTGCACAGCTTACCTCTTATCAAAAACTTACTGGCTGGCGCTGCACTGGTCAGCATGCCATTGCTGGAAGAGATGCTGTGGGGGTGTTTCAGCAAGTCCTGCGGTGTGGTGCGCTGTCCGGCATCCAGATGCAGTGTTCTCTTCAGCAGGTGCGCCGGTATCAAGTGAATGGTTCAATAGCCAAACCCTCCATAGTCCAGATAGCGATGGCTCGCGCCAAAGGGAGGCCTAACGGAGGGCCTCCGGACCCCTTGATGAGGAGGAATAGGCATACATTAGTGTCACCATTCAAACTTTAGAGTGAGAGCCTGTGACTTTATGTGGGTTACTTGCACCTTTCGGGTTCCTCCATGGAGACCTACTTCCACCTGAGCCACATGGTATGCATGATTGATTTTGATGATTTTGACTTTGAATCATTTAAAGTTGTGGATCAGGATAATGTTATCTAGCTTGACATTGTCATCGTAAGTTTGATGGGATGATTATCCTATTCTCAACATTAACGTAATGAACACATAATTTGAGTTATTTCAAGCATTCGTTGATAGTTATTTATTATCGTATGTTGACAGCCAAATCAATTTCCAATAAGACTTGCTTTTATGTTCTCAATGGTTGTACAAAGGTTGATTTGTTCTAGGAGTAAAAATTGATTATTGTTGATCATGGGGCACAACAGACCTGGTTCAGAAAAGAGAAGATGTCCTATACGGTCAAGACTTGGTGTCCTTCCAGATCCTGGAAATCCAGGAGAGTCATTTGTAGGAGCTGGAACTCCATGCAGAAGTGGAGCTTATGTGTGAAACAACTGCTCCATGGCACATCTGTCTTTGTCACGTTTCTTGAATCTCAGTCACATGGCAATCTGGGAACATATGGTCATGACTTTGCCACATTTCTCCTGACCCTAGATAGAGAGGGAGGGGGAGGGAGAGGGGGAAATGTATTTGAATTGGACTGCATCCAGGATGCAAATATTGTGTTTTTCTCTAGTAAATATATAGAGTGTTAATTGAAACATTATGAACTAACTGAAAATGTTCCTTGTCAATTGCAATAAATCTGTAATCCTATGGGATTTAACAGAAAAACATACTTCTATACTATTTCACATTTAACAGACTTTAAACTGTGGCCCATGGGTATACATTGCTAAGCTCTTTAATGCTCTTTGCCTCACATTTCCTAGGACTCAACAGCAATTTAAACAACAACAACAATTTAATACCACAAGAGACTCACTATCTCAATTAATTAGTGTATAGACTAACCTGATCTTCTTAAGCTCCGTGTATGTACAAGACGCATATCAGTGTTCTTCTCGGCGGCTCCCTTTAATGAAGCCATGACAGTCTCATGGTAACAGGGAGAGCCAGGAGGTTAACAACCATTTCAAAAGCAATGGAGTCGTTTAGTGTTCTTGAACGTGACACAAGCATTTATTGTCAGCCTTGCTTTCTCTCACGCCTAGCCGCAAATGTACGTACAGGCCTGTGGGGTGGTTATTTGTGTCTGTGCGTGTCCGTTAGTGTGTGTTGTCCCTTTTTGCAGGGGGCTGCCGCGTAGAAATTCCCCATCATCCCACAATAGGATAAGGTAAATGGAACATCAGCGCTTCAAATTATTCAATGTTCATTAAGACATCAGATGACCCCTTGTGTTGTAACAGGACAGCCGTAATAGATCCTCATGAAAACGCATCACAGAGGAACGTAAAACCAGGACATCCCAACTCCCTTCCCTCCCCCTTTCTCCCCCGACTCCCCCCCCCCCCCCCCCCCCCCCCCCCCCGCATCCCCCCCCTCCCCCAGCTCCCCCCACGCTCAGCTACCCCCTCTACCCACCAGCCTCCCTCTTCGCCTCTAGCGCATCACAAATCCGTCTTCCGTGTGGGCCGCAGTCTGGCTCCATAAAACCGTTCCAAATGAATATTTAACGCGCCACTCATGTAATGCAAATTCCATTTTGTTTTATTTTGCCGTCTGCCTGGCTGGACCATTATTCCCCCCCCCCCCTCCCCCGCCCCCCGTTTTTTGTGTCCGTTGCTAGCGAGCGTGCACACCGCGAGGCCCTACAGACGGGCCTAGAGATTGCATTTTTATTCATGAGTGGATATTGCTTGAATTAGCTCACGCTAAACGCAACGTCGCGTGTGTGTGTGTGTGCTATGTGTAGCCCCCCCCAAGCCCCCAAAGAGGACTCATGTTGTTGTTAATAATTATGTGGATCCACATGCTTTGGCGGGAGTATTTGGTCTGCTGATAAACTTCCGGCGAGGCTAAGGCTGTTCAATGTGGGTCTATTACTTAACATAAAATCCATCAAGGATTAATAGTACATTGTGTCTGATCCGATGGCGTTTGTGTCACATTAATACATTGTTTTCTGGTGAGTTGTAACAGAGAGGGGAGGGAGGTCGGGGTTAGGGCATGAATGCACCGTAACAAGAGACACAAGAAGAGAGTTTGCATCAATACCAATGTGCTGCAGGAGGCATGTGACACAGGTGGTGGGTTGTCCTTAGTTCAAGTATGTGTGTGTGTGTGTGTGTGTGTGTGTGTGTGTGTGTGTGTGTGTGTGTGTGTGTGTGTGTGTGTGTGTGTGTGTGTGTGTGTGTGTGTGTGTGTGTGTGTGTGTGTGTGTGTGCGTGTGTCTTGGTATTAAATGTGCACCTGTTTCCGCGGCAGGAGATATCCAGGAGGTGCATTTTAGGATTATGGGACGATTTCAAACAATCAAATACGGAGAGATAAAACTGCAATATAATGGCAAATGGCTAATACCCATTTCCACATTTGCTTTCAAACGAGCACAAGCACGCACACACTCACAAACACACACACACACACTCACACACACACAGGCTGCCATGTATTTACTAGCATCATTAAGCGACTCAGCTAATTTTCTTATAAACAGGTGTGTGTGTCAAAACGCGGTGGGGGCCTGAGGGTGGAGAAGGAGTCATGGGGTGGATGTAGTGGCTAAAGCACAGATTTGTATGCCACTCTGTCACTGAGACCCTGGACACGGCAGATGGACAAGATGCTTTGGACCGGCGGTCCAAAGCAGAGCCAGAACTCACAGCCCCACACCCCCCCCTCCCTGGACCCCCGTGCGCTCTCCATGTGAGGACTGAGGGCCTTGGCAGAGACATTTTGTCTGTGTGTGCCTGTGCGTGTGTGTATGATAGTGTATGTATGTGTGTGTGTGTGTTTCCTGTGTGTGTGTGTGTGTGTGTGTGTGTGTGTGTGTGTGTGTGTGTGTGTGTGTGTGTGTGTGTGTGTGTGTGTGTGTGTGTGTGTGTGTGTGTGTGTGTCTGTTTGTGTCTGTGTGTGTGTGTGTGTTTGTGTGTGTGTGTGGTTACCCATCTCTGACAACTAATCAACAGCAAACCACACGAGCCCCCTTTCTCCTCTCCTGGCAGGAAATAGTGGTTTGAAGAGGGTTGACCACTGTTTGGGGGGAGGGTTGAAGGGGGGGGGATGAGGGGGAGACATAGAGAGACAGAGAGAGAGAAAAAGAGAGGGGGGAAAGGAGAAAGAGTAATGCACAGTGTAATGACTCAATCCCTGATGCTGTGGGCTCACTCTCTCTCTCTCTCTCTCTCTCTCTCTCTCTCTCTCTCTCTCTCTCTCTCTCTCTCTCTCTCTCTCTCTCTCTCTCTCTCTCTCTTCCTCCTCTCTCTCTCTCTCTCTCTCCTGGCGTTCTCTCTCTCTCTCTCTCTCTCTCTCTCTCTCTCTCTCTCTCTCTCTCCTCTCTCTCTCTCTTCTCTCTTCACTCTCTCTCTCTCTCTCTCTCTCTCTCTCTCTCTCTCTCTCTCTCTCACAAAGTGCATGCTACTAAGATGTATAAATTGTTTTTCTTTCTATCGCATTTGTAATGAATGTATCACCTACCTTTCTTCTATTTATCCAGTCCAGATTCCATTTAATATAATCCATAAGCCCTATTCCTATCGGAACCATTTTACAAGTACCACTTTGGTGGTGTGGAATTAAGCTCCCCCATCTCTTTGTTTTGTGTTGATGTAACAAAAATGTATAAGAAACTGCAATTAGCTGGTTTGTGCAACAAATAAAAAGGGTACAGCCCTCCGAATGACGTGTAAACCGGAGTAAGAAAGCAGTTTTGGTCGATGCGTCATTTAAAGACTAAAAACCCGTGGCTCTCCGCAGTAATGATATAAGCACCGCATAAAAAAATTGTTCTTTGCTTAAAAATACATTAATACAGAAAATAAGTCGCCACTGAATTACGCAGTGTTTCGCTTCACAGGGGACTCAATATGATAGTTTAAAGGCCGTGGAATCATAACTTTATAAATTACGGCCGGGGGATATTGGGGGGGGATTAAACCCCCTTCCCCCCCATCATCCTTACAAGTCACAGGACGTCGTTACATAACATAAATCCTCTGTGAATTGGGCCTTAGTCCTCTTGAAAGGAGAATCCCTGCTTCAAGTCTCTCTTCTGAGGCCCCCCCCACCCCAACCCGTCCAACCCACCCACCCTCTTTTATTATTCTCTCTTTATGCGTAATAACCCCCCCCTTCCCCAACCCAACCCCCTTTAATTACATTAAGTTGGGTTACAACCTCCCCTCTCCATCGTCCTATATAATATATATATAATATAGGATGATGATTATGATGACGATGATGATGATTATGATTATGAAAACACAAGAAGGCAAAAAATATACACAAATTCTTGCGCCATGGCTGAAGTGCGATCAACACCTGCTGCTATTTATTCCCGGTGAAGTCAGGGCCCTGTCTGAACCTGAACCTCAGAGAACCCCTTTTGAGACTAAGTGCAATGTGATGATAAAGTGCTTTGTAAAAAAAAAGAGAAAAAAACAGACTCTCAGAACTTTACGAATATACGATTATGATAATATATCTAAGGGGATGGACGTGAGCGGACTATAGGATCCATCCATGGCTACTGTTTCTCTCTGCTGTGGAACAATGGTTCTGGTGTTGGCAGAGCTCTCCCTGGTAGCTGGAGGAGAAGTGATGCACTGGGGGCCCCATGGGGGGCCGGAGGGCCGGCCAACTGTGCAGTGGCAAGGGAATGCCGGCGTGGGTATTAATATTCATACCCCCTCCATAACCAACAACCACCTACAGCACCTCCATGCCCACACACACACACACACACGTGGACGCATACACATACACACACACACACGTGCACGCATACACACGCACACACACATATACACCTTCCTTGTGCAGCCACTGTGGAGCAAATCAGCACACTTGATATGCTCTGTAATATCTCAGGGAGATAGAGGCCCTCTGTGTGTGCGTGTGTGTGTGTGTTTGTGTGAGTGTGAGTGTGTTTGCGTACGAGTGTGTTTGGCGATAAGAGTTGAGATGGAATGAAGAGGTATATGCGTTCTTACATCCGCTCGTACTCCAACAGCTTTTGCTCATTTGTATTTCCTTCACACTGAATGGCGTGAGGCTGCAATTAAACAACTTCGGCAGAGGACGTTTAGACAAAAGTAAGTTCTTGATTAGCAGTCTGAACATTGTTATAAACCTTTGTTGGAGATTGAGCAGATCAATCTTGAGACGTGTGGAGATTTATGAAAAAAACAACAAATCACAAAACACTTTAAGCACCCATTTTGCTGCCAGAAAGGATTATGAAAAACCAAACAACAGTCAATTCAGCGTTGGTTTCTATTCATATGCAAAACAAGCATACAAAATAGATGTGATTTCGAAATACTCAAAGTCATTAGTTTAATGATTTAATTGTCTGAGTGACTCAGCATAATGGCCAGCGCTTTCAACCCTTAAATTAAATGCAACGCAAGATTCTCTTTTCACTTTTCTCTCGGCTATTCGTTACGTCCGTGTGCTTTGTGAGCAGATCCAAGCTTGCAGTACATCTTCCATTGTCCCATTTTCTCTCTCTCAATTCATTTATTTTTTTGCTTTCCAATTCCTTTGTTGCCTCTTTTTCCCTCGCTGTCTGTCCCTATTTACCCTGTTATTTTCCTGCCTGTTCCCATTCACCCTGTCTCCTTCTCCCCATCTCTCTCTCACCACCAAAATAAGTTTTCATGCATGAATGATTGCTAGGGTGCCAGAAGGTCCAATATGCGGATGTTTGGTCCACCGGAGAAAGGTACAATCCTACAGGCCTTACGCAAACACATACACAGAAGACAAAACACACACAGACACACAGAGAAAGTGTCTCTTTAGATGTTATTTACCCCCAAAATAGAAAAAAAAACTATTCAGACAAGAGATTCAGAGGTTTTCACAGTTTTAGCAGCTAATCGTAAGTTGTTGAGAAGCCTATTATGTTGATAAATAGACTGCTGTAACTACAGTGTACTGAGTGTGATTTGTGATAACCGACAACTACTAGGATATGTGGGGAAGGCAAGACAGCTATCTAATGTTTTTACTATTTGGTCAAATTTTTTTAGAATAAACCCGCTGTTAAAATAACCAGAAGACATTTCATAATCGTGAGCCAGCTGCATAAACTTCCTGGAGCAAAGCTTCCAAATGGCTCTTTTAGACAATCACCTGGCATCTGACGGGTTTGCAAAACACAACTGAGTGTCACTGGATTCAAACACACTTGAGAGAGGGAGAGAGGGTAGGAGCTAGAGGGAAAGTAAGGTGAAGGAGAGAAAAGGGAACGAGAGAGAGAGAGAAGAGAGAGAGAGAGAGAGAGAGAGAGAGAGAGAGAGAGAGAGAGAGAGAGAGAGAGAGAGAGAGAGAGAGAGAGAGAGAGAGAGAGAGAGAGAGAGAGAGAGAGAGAGAGGGCAATATCTATTGGGAGAGACGAATAGATACAGGGACAAGGGAGGTAGATAGAGAGAACGATAGAGGGAGAGCTATACTCCATCCACATCTCCAAGCAGGGTGAATAATCCTATGAGCCCGGCCACTGTGCATTCATCCAGAAAGGTGGAATAACCGAAGCAGGCCGGTACCCCGTGGCGGGCCCAGGGTCCTCCTACTCATTGTGTTTATTTGAGTCATAACCTGTGAACCCCTATATTGCTGCTAGCATCTTGAAAATAATTCGTGCATGTGTGTGTGTGTGTGTGTGTGTGTGTGTGTTGTGTGTGTGTGTGTGTGTTGTGTGTGTGTGTGTGTGTGTGTGTGGTGTGTGTGTGTGTGTGTGTGTGTGTGTGTGTGTGTGTGTGTGTGTGTGTGTGTATTTGAATGTGTTAGGGGGATGGCAGATCGGTCGACTTATATGTGATTACTTTTGTTTGTTTGTTTAAATCGTTTTTTATCTTTATTGGGTGGGCCCAAAGTGCACCTTCGTCTTACCCATTTGCACAGATCCAATTGTTAGGTAACATTTCTTTCTCTAATATCGTAAAGGTGACCCGCCTTCCGCTGAACATCCCTTTCCCCTGGCCCTGTAATGGCAGAGCAGTTTATTTCCTAATAGGAAGTGATTGTCTGAAACACAGCGGCAAGTCATTCGCATTCAACACGTGCAACGTACACGTGCCTGACAGAGCCGAAGGACAGTTAGTCAATAGTAAAATCGCCCCGGATCACTAAAGTGATGAGAGCTTTAATGATATTGATTCTTTTCATTGTGGTATATTTAAATATGGAGGCCCAAACTTGACATATATAGGCCGAACATGAAGACAAAGCCGGCAGCAATGAATGCAAAAGAAATGCAAAAGAAAAGTAAGAACAAAACATCCGGAAATAAATAATTACACAGTACTGAAAGAACTGAGAGAAATTTAAATATCTAAATTTCTCTGAAATATATATTAATATTAACATTAAAAGAAAAACAGAACTTTACTGTGGAAATGTGTTCAGTTGTTCATTTTTAAATATAGATACTATTAATTTTGTCAGATTCAGTCCTCAATAAAAATAAAAGTAACTAAACATAATAGTCCCAAAATAATCATGATATCTTGAATGTCTAAAGATATTTTACTAACTATATTGCAATTGTTTCTACCAATTTTATCCTCCATTGTTGGTTTGTAGACCTACGCGATTGATAAGCACTTTCAGAGCAGTTTTTATCATATTTACAATATTATTTACCATACTATAGAACTACATGGCTGGATGAAGATATTTATGAAATTAAGGTTCATCTTAAAATAAATAAAATCAACCCTAACGTCCGTTCTAGCTCAACCTGCTAGCTTTGTGTAAACAACTTGTGTTCATGTTATTCCATATAATGTAAATTGCATCAACATAAGCCAGATGGCAACACGATTTCTCAAGATAAGTGTAACATCTATAATGCAGAGAAATCACAATGCTTATTAATTTAGAATGAGTGTGTGTATATATGTATATATATACAGTACATATAATATATATATAGCCTTTATACATTCTTAATGCAAGTCAACCCCTACCAACCACCACCAAACGCCAACAAAGGCTGCTTAATAAGTAAACCCGAATCCACGCTGACTACATAGCTGGACGGCGTGAGCATTAAAAGACGTGCCCAAATTGGACGCGGGGAATCGTCCTGGCACACCGCTCGGGAAGAGTAGAGAGGGAAAAGGTTGGGTCATTCATCACCAGTGTATACCTGCTAGTTACAGCAGCGGCAATAGGAACCAAGACAAATGAACCCTTCCCAGTATAATGGACTTGGCATTCCGAAAGGCACACTCCATCGTGGCTCTGAGTCAACAAGCCACATTCATTCATTGCCGAGCCGCGCGGTAGCAGTAGCAGCAGCCGTGGCCTCTTCAGCCAGCACCCCACAATTATCAGGAACATTCGGAGGAGGGGGGCGGCCTCCGAGCAAGAAGAGAGTGCGATCAGGGGGGGCAGGACAAAATAATGAATAGGCAAATTCATTTTAGCCTACCTAGCTGACGATAGGGACTTTGGCGCAACTTATAAATGTTGGTAATTTTCATATTGTTACGCAAGTTTTCATTATGAGCTGATATGTCGAAAGCGACTAAACTGTTTGATTGTCTGTCACATATCATGGGTGTGCGTGTTTAAGTGTGACTGGGTGTGCTTTTGTACATGCTGCATTGTCTGGTTTGGATTATGCGCGTTGATGGACAATTGTTTGTTTTTGGTCACGGCGTGAAGGACACAGTCGTTACCTGTCCCGTTAACTGGTCAACAAAAGGAAGGCCTAAATACCGAAGGTCTAAGGTAGGTAGGTTCTTTCCATTTCCACAAGGACGGTTTTTATTGGGCCAACTGCCGGGGCTTTCTGCTCTCTGGCAACAGTCCCAAACATAGTCAGCGATTCGGCCCCAATGGCGGTAATTACTGCACCACTCAGCCAATATGACAAATGAACAAATGTCACAATGCGTCCCCCCAAGCCCCCCCAACACACTCCCATAGCTCCATTACCCACTGGCTGAAGGCACTGGTTCAGGCAGGAAGACCTCCGGGTGGCTCTAAAATGATGCACACGGACACAGAGGAAACGGCAGGGAAAATGCAGGTGTCATACCTTATAGGCATAATCCTATTCACCTAGTCAACCCAGTATGCTAAAACATATGATTCGATGGCGACCTAGTTGGAAATGAGTGTGTTTGTGTGTCTGTTTGGATCGCTGGGAAAGTACAAAGTGGATATCTTTGAGATTTATTATTAACATGAAATAAAATGTGTTGATTCCTCTCCAGTTGAATTTTTCAGACTTCTATCTTCGCCGGATAGAAACAGTTTGACCAATTATATCATGGCATCTCTCTGCCGTGCTCCACATGAAACACCTGCAACAGTCTCACGCACAGCTTGGCGAGCTTGTTTCGTCATTCCACCTCCCTTCGGCACTGTAGTAATTCCTGGTTTGCTTTGGGAAATGTGTTTTATTTCCAAAAGTAATATTGTGTCTCAAACGCCATTTTACATAGTCTTTGTATAGATCACCTATCAAGGTCAACCTGGCCAATAGAAAGGGTTTGTCAGGAATAGCGGATGACCTACGCCATATAGCAGAGAGAGAGGGAGAGAGAGAGAGACGAACATGGTGGTGGTGGTGGTGGTAGAGGTGGGGTTAGGGTGTGAGTGGTGGGTCATCAGGCAGCCTGTCAGAGGGCCTACAGTGTAGTAGAGACCACAGCAGCATCAGCCGCAGCGGTGTTGTGTTCCCAAACACTAATTACGTTGATGAATGGCGCTGTCTGTGCACGGTGCCACTGGCAATTTATAGCACAGTGACACCTCCGGCCGCCATCACACCTGAAGGACAACCCATGCCAGAGAGCAGAGAAAGGGCGAGGGACTGTGAGCGTGAAGGCACATGGGAGAGAGGGGGAGAGAGGCGAAGACAGAGACGGAGAGGGTATCACTGGACATACCAATTTAAATAATGTCTATATTGTAGATATGGTTTTAGAATTTATTTAACTTATGTTGTTCCTTCATTTACTTGTGCTTTGGCCATTCAAACGTCGATTTCCATTCCAATAAATAAATAAATAAAGTTCTTTAAATCGAGAGGGAGAGAGAGCAAGTGAGCAAGAGCGAGAGAGTTTTTTCAACCTGTATTATAGCTGTTGGATGCGTATTGACGTGACTTGTCTTGTTTTATCAGGATCCCCGTGAGCACACCGGGCTAACCAAATCTGTAGCGTGACTCTGCACTGAATCCAATTTACTGCTAGCGGGACCACCTGCTTTATGCAGTCAGAGGATGAGCTGCTTGCATCCAACACATGGCCAGAGAACAGGCATGCAGAACACTTTCTCGCACACACACACAGTTTCATACACACAGATACACACACAGGAATGCACAAAACGAAAGGGCATTGATATTGTCAAGAAAAGAGGTTTCATTTTTAAACTACATCGACCTACACTGACATTGAGAACTGATGAGAATGAGAACAATGGCATGCATATCACATAAACAAACAGTTTCATACCCCCCCCCCCCCCCACCCACACCACACACACACACACACACACACCACACACACACACACAAACACACACAACACACACACACACACACACACACACACACACACACACACACACACACACACACAGGACTGCACAAATTGAAAGGGCATTGATATTGTCAAGAAAAGAGGCTTCATATTTACAGTACATCGACTTACACTGATATCACGCTGCCTTACGCTGACATGAAAACATGGGCGCTTTGGTGTCTGTTCGTCGCTTGTCGGCACTTCTTCAAGGAGGGAAAAGAGATGAAAAACAGAGGTAGAGAGAGAGAGAGAGGTAGAGAGAGAGAGAGGTAGAGAGAGAGAGAGAGTAGAGAGAGAGAGAGGTAGAGAGAGAGAGAGAGATGAGAGAAGAGAGAGAGAGAGAAGAGTAGAGAGAGAGAGAGAGAGAGAGAGAGAGAGAGAGAGAGAGAGAGAGAGAGAGAGAGAGAGAGAGAGAGAGAGAGAGAGAGAGAGAGAGAGAGAGAGCATGTCTGTCTGTCTGTGTATTTTAGGTTGTTTGTGCCAAAGGAAAGAGCAAAATGGCAGAGTATGATTAAGCAAGTCCCCATAGGAATAAAGAGAATACTTTGTGAGTGATTTTTTATTTTGAAGGATGATTATGTGTCCGCATATTTGCTCTAATGCCCATCCCATAATCAGGAACAAATTGATAAACTAATAAAACAGTGATTTATTATAAACTTCAGCCCTGAGTCCCTTTACTGCCACAGCCAAATTATTAGTCTGGTAACCTCGGCCCTTAGACCAGGAGAGACTGAGGCCCAATCCCATTTCTACCCCTTACCCCTTCCCCCTCCCCCTTGTTTTGAAGGGGTAAGGGAAAGGGGTAAGGGGAAGGGGTAAGAAGTAGGGTAGAAATTGGATTTGGCCTTAATAACGGCAGACAAAGTGTGAGACAGGTCAGATACTAGCCCTGAAACAAACTGACAAAAGATACTATTCATAAAAAATGCATGATGAGACAAAAAAAATAGTGATGAATTGCAAATTCTGAGAAAGAAACTTCGGCATAAATCAGTGTGTTTCCCGACTACTGAGGATTGTACTGAGGACCCTTAATTTGGCAAATTTATTCAGATCTTATTTTGGCCCAGAGGAATAATTTACATAGTGCATTACTGTCTTACACAATGAACCTGGCACTTCATCCAGAAATAAATTATAATACCTGTATTACAATTCTAGGTCAAATAGAGTCAAATCAAACAGCATTCCAATTCCATTTCTCATTTTTTTTTGTGTTATTAATAAATATCCTGGCAAGATGCCATCACAACACCATGAGGGATTAAGATGATCACTAATGATTCGTAATTCCGGATTTCAATTATGTAGAATTCTCTGAAACCATAAACTGTGTATGCCTATGCTATGTCAATGTTCAAGTAAAATCTTTCGCTAGAGCAACAAATCACAAACTCTCACGATCCTTTTAAATAAATGTTTTGGCTAGACATGCAAAATGTCTGAAAAACAATTGAGGTTTGCAGATTACAATGATTTCAAACATGTATTTCCATCTTATTAAAATAATTGTGGTTGGCTAACAAGCAACAGCATTCAGTCTGTTCTTCGATGTTCTCCTTCTCCATCTTTCTTCCTCCCCCAGCCAGTTGACAACACAATTCAATCAAGGTGATGCCTGTTGCCAAGCAACGGCTCTGGCCGATTAAGGATGATTTCAAATCTATGACCCACGTGAGCGGCGGGTCTTTCCATCCTGTGACCCTCTCAAACGTCTGTCAAAAATATTTGGTTTGAAAAATAAAATTAATTGGGAGTGGAATTAAAACATTTAGTGGACGTAGCTAAACTTTTGCTGCGGGTTCACCACCGTTTTATGCTCCAATTCAATCGGCCGGCCACATTGCAAATTTACTTATTGATTTTATTTGCTCCGGTCACATTTGGAATTCTCCTGATTTGAACGTGTTGCTGCCGCCGCCTTCTGCAAATGGAACTTGAAAAGGCAAAAGCAGACGTAACAAGTCCTGCCGCCAGACGGATAAAAGCAACAATAACAGAAAGTATGTGACTAACTTAAGTATACATGCACCTAGCATCTAGCACTCTTACTCCCACATCGTTGCATTAAAAAGGGGTCACCCTGTCAGTGTGCTATTCACAGACTTGCAGATGACACAAGACACTTAATAATCTTTCCGTGTGCCTGATGGAATCTTGTTATCTTCCTGTTCGAACCATAGGCTGTATGAAATAGGATTAAAAAACTGGAACCCGTAACTTATTTTCGGTCAACCTGACCTTATTCTAAGTCTTCTATGGTTATAAGTTGGCATATTCAACTGACGTATTACCGAGATGTCAATAGCCTCTCTCTCTCTCTCTCTAAAAAGACTGCAGAAAAAGTAGTCAGAGAATCCACTGGTGAAACTTCAAAAGGGAAACTTAGGAAAACGGGACATGGGTGGGTTGGTGTGGTCAGCAAACAGTGACTCACCTCTCAGTATTATAAGCATCTTCCTATGGAAGACCTCACATGTAGCCATGTGTGTCACAAACTCTGGCAGACCACTGGAAAAGGCCTAGCAATTGGGGATTTCAACCAGAAAATAATTCCCAAAAATATTCTATTCACTCTGTATCCCCTGAGAATCCCCCAAACATTCTCCCAACTTTTGCCCAATCCAGAGTCGGACACGCTGGACATGTCAGACCAGCTAAGACTGAACCCAAAACTAGTGAATGTTTGTAGACCTGTGTGTCGGTAAGGGGCCCTGCCATCAGAATAGCAAAGAGATTGGAGAAGTAATCACAGTTAGAAGGCAACAGGGAAATCAAGAAGCTGGCTCTATCGACCTGGGTGGGTTTGGCAGTGTGAGAGTGAGAGTGGGACTGCATTCACCCAATTAAAACTGTCTCAACTTCGGGAATTCATCTAGAAATAAAGCTGGAGACCCACTTTGTCATCAAAAAAGATCAAGAAAGGATATAGTAAGTAAAGTAACACACTCTATCTGTCAGAAGGTGTGGGAAAGAGGATAAGAGAGTTTCAAGTTTTTCACCTGACTGTGTGCGTGTTTCAGCTATCAACATGACAGTGGTCAACGATAAAATCAGAAAGAATAATCACAAGAAAATAATCAATAAAGTACAGCTAAAATAATGAATTACCATATACAGTATATATACTGTATAAAAATGTCTATTTGAAGAGTAATTAATACATTTTTTTTTTTTTTTGTTCGTGCAATTGTTTTTCAAAGTTGAAGGCAGACTCAGACTTTTATATCAAGTCCAGAAATGATGTGTGGTTGTGTATTGAGTACAAACAGAAAGTGATTTGGTCATCATTGACAAGAAGTAATGAAAAGAGCCAGAAGTGTGATGATTTTTAACAGCCTAAAAACTTCTTATTGCAAACCGTATCATATCGATGCAAAGGCTTTCAGTGATTTCATTTTTTTAATAAGACCTTTGATTGAATCTATACAGGCCAGTTTAACGTGGCTACATGCGTTATTTCCATATAAAATATTTGTGTATGGGAAATTGACATAAGCATCCAGCCTTATAACTATTTACATAGCTGTATGTATACCATCCTACCCTAAATGCACTTCGATATTGCCAGGAAATAACAGGACCAAATTTCACGTTAGATTATAGTTTCCTGACAAATTATCGCTTTGGTAACGTAGCCATGGGGCACATACTTTCTTTTGGCAGAGTTCATCTCAATGAAGTTCAATTTTCCAGTGAAATGGGACATGGCAGCATTTTGGTGGCGTCTCAATGTTGAGGGTTTATTAGCCGGCTGATTGGAAAGGTGCTGGCCGTTTGGTAACCTAAGAAGTGTCAGTGCACCGCCCGCTGGGTCGGAGCACGGGGAGTCCCTGAACGCAACCAGTGCAATCACTCCTTCTCATTGCGAATAGGAAACTAAATAAAAGAAAATAAGTTTTTCCCTCCACAATTTTTCTTGTTGACAAGGTGGATAGAAATTTACTTTTTGGCGGTACTTCAAATAATATATTGTATGTTCCATTTTTTTAACTGATCTGTTAGAACTTTTTGCAGAGCACATAAGAATTCAGGGGAATTGCCTTGAAAAACAAAAAATGGCCATGGGGATCATAGGGACTAAATCCATGGTATAGCAATTAAAGTACACTTTATCGTTGATGATATCAGTTTAGCTCATTGCATTAAGATATATTTAATTGTTCTGCATGATAGAATAAACATTCAGCCAAACTATCAATGGTTAGGTTTTCAGTCCAACATTATTCAAGGAAATACCACTGAAAAGCTACAATATAAGCTGGCCTTGATTTAAAACACCACAAAAACACATTATAAAAGTGTTATGGAAAGTCCATGCTTAATAATGGTTCAAAGGTCCAGTGTGCAAAAATAAGTAGCAACTAGCATTTAGGTTGCAGTTTTCAACCAACTGAATACTCAGCCCTCCCTTCTTTGTCAAAGTCACCACGGTCAAAGTACATGTTGTAGGAGATGGTGGAGTAGTAGGTATATTGTAGAGGGCCTATACATTTCTCAACACATAGTGATAAACTACATTCATAGACCGGAACTGATTGCTATCTATTATATTTATTGGTCATTCAATCCAATAGCAGTCAGCGATACAAGCCAATTTGAACCTATAACATGCCCCCCTCCACCCCATCACCTTTTTGTTTCTATTTAAAAAGAAAAAACCTCACCCTCAGAGCCTAAAAACCTTAAGGCCAGTTCATAGTCCAGCCATACATTCATAGAAAGGACCACGCCTACCTTATGGATCTCTTATCTGACCTCATACAAAGCATGGCTTATAAGTTTCTCATTAACACTCTTTTTGTTGGGAATATGTAATGTACCATCCTTCTATTTGATGTATACTTTGCATGTGTATCAATTATTTGCATTAAGAGGTGAAAACAAATTTTAAGCGTTCACATCCATACTCTATTAAATACAATGCAAAGAATAGTTAAACAACGTGCAAAGAATGTGAGGAATGTGCGGCTGAAATAAGAAAGGCAAATGTGTGTAAGTTCTTAATTTTTCCACCTCCCCCAGTCAGTCGACAAGACAATTCAATCAAGTTGATCAATTGTGAACTATGTCATGCCTTGAGTTGAACATCTGGAAGCCAATGATGATTTGAGTGGAGTACTTCCTGTTCCTTTCCCTTGTTCCTCCAATAAATAACCCCCCCAACCACCCCTCACCTGCTACACTTAATAAGCTAATTACTCTCACCTACGTTAATGGGTTCACTTTGTTCACTTGTTTCTAACTTTTATCCTCTGTCTTATGGTTGAGTTTGACTGGGAGAGTGCGCAAGAGACGACGATTTACCTGAATGTTGCAGTTGCAGCGTTAAATATTTAGATTATATGGTTACAAATTGCTGACATTTCCTTTATTAATCACAGATTCTTTGTTGGCAGTCAAGGAAGCATATAATTGGAATTCTGCTCCTTAACTATTTTCATGTGGAAATGTGGGCACTATGTGGAAAATGCTTTTTGTTTGTGTTTGGTTTACAATGGATGATATAGGAGCTCTCTTCGGAACACTATAGAATGATTACCCCCATGCCTTCTATTAATACTTTTTTGTTTTCTAATCTAAGCCATTTGGAGAGAAAAATAAGAAAACTCCTACACTTTCTTCGTTTCACTACAGCCAGTTTGCAATCCACTCTCCGCTACTGGACTCAAACCTACAAAACAAAAGCATGCATTAATTTAAGAAGAATAAAGAGATTTAATCAAATAATTGGATTCTATGCATGCATATATACATCCAAATGATGAGAAGCATTAATATCCCATGCGCAACCTTAAACAGTCGTTCACTAACCCATGCTGCTCTAAGTCAATAGGATGGAACCCATGCAGACAAATTCACAGGCGGAACAAATGCATATTTTTGCCCAATCCCTCCATCCACCCTGGTTCATAGTCTCCCTGCTGGAGGATGTTTGATATCCCCCCTCGTGTTAGCCAAGGTCTGGGCCAGCACACAAAGCACTCTAGCGGGTAAACCCCCCTCGCTTTGATGTCTGCTCCCAAACCTCTGTGATGACCGTGGACGGGGGACAGCGGGACATTGAGCGGCTCCCAAAAAGAGATGCTTTGACTGAGACTCATGGTCAAACAAACGTGTCTGTGATGATTAAACAGAGCCAAAGGGATGAGACAGTCATTACTGAAATGGAAATGAAATTGTCAGATAGGCTCGTTGACCTCCTCTCTATCATCTGTGGGTGTAAAATTTTATCTGGCGTCGGAATCAGGATCAGGAGAACAGTACAAAAAATGTGATTTTAGAGATCCTCAACGTTTGTTCTTTGGATATTCCATTAGATATTTTGGAGAACGATGCAATATTATGTACGCACTTCTGTTTTTCATGCCACTTGTTAGACTTTAACAGCTAAACAAATTGATGTGTAAACTGATCCACGCCTTCATTACATCCCGCCTCGACTACTGCAACAGCATTTTCTATGGCACAACCTCCAAACTCCTCCATAAACTCCAATACAGTCAAAACTCCGCCGCCCGTCTTCTCACTCACACCCGTTCACGCGATCATATCACCCCTGTCCTCCAGAACCTTCACTGGCTCCCCGTCCCTCAGCGTATTCAATTCAAACTCCTCCTACTCACCCACAAAGCCCTCCACAACCAGGCCCCCTCCTACCTCACTGACCTGCTCCACCACTACACCCCTCCCCGTCACCTCCGCTCCTCTGATGCCCACCTCCTCACTGTCCCTAAAACCAAGCACAGAACCTGGGGAGACAGAGCCTTCTCCGTTGCTGCCCCTACCCTCTGGAATTCCCTCCCCAAACACATCCGTGACTGCAATGACCTCATATACTATTCAAATCACTACTCAAAACACACCTGTTCCATTCTGCCTATAATTCTTAACCACTACTTCCCTAATTTTGTTTTTGTTCTGTTTGACTGTTGTATTGTGCTGTTTTATTTACAATGTATCTACTCTTCTGCGTTTTCTTCTGTGTTTCTGTGTTTTTAAATGTATTTTAATTATTCATTTTTTTTCTTCGCCTGTATTGTCTTTGAGTGACTGAAAAGCGCTTCCAAAATAAATGTATTATTATTATTATTAAAAATTGTAGTCCCCACACACACGCACACCCTTGACACATGCACTGGCACGCGCTCTCCTTAGTGAACTAAATTGTTCGTTTACTTTCAGGATGCAAAGAGAAAAAGATCTCAGTAAAAATCACAATTTAACATGTATCACTCCATTTAAAAAACACAAGAGAACTTAAAACGACCCTAACACCTGGGTAATTGGAGGAAGCTGTCATGTTGTTAAATACAACAATAACTTAATATGTGGTATGTGTCATGCTCGTAGCGGTGAAAGTGACAGAGGTAATTGCTCTCTGCTCTGATGCTTTGATTCTCTTCTATATCAATAGAAGAAAAGGGCCTTAGGGAGACCGCCTGAGTGCAAAACTTTAGATCTGAAGTTATTATTCTCCATTAGGTGGTAATAAACACTGATAAAAACCATGAGCGTGACTCAGACCTTACTTTGGTTATAAGGGGAGCTGCAACACAATGAAAAAAATATATTAGAATACATATTTTGAGTACTTGGGTTATTATTATTGTATTTTCCCTAAAACTAAGGAATGTGAATTTATAGAGCGAGGGATCCAAGTTTAGGTTCTGCTCATGAGTAGCCTTTTGCAAAGAAATACTCTTCATTTTAAAGTTCAAGTTACTGTATGACCAGAGTTAAATAATTCAATTTGCATATTTAGCCGATGATGAAGTACACCGGAGGCAGTACTCGATAGTCCTCTGTTCGACCTGGGATGTAGTGTGTAGCACAAAACAAGCTAAAAGGCCCTTTCTCAACCCCACCCCCCACCCGATCTCATATCCCAGTCTTTGGGACTGATAGGGTTACTGTTAACTGCTTCATTTGACACGGCTTGATTAATCGCTGTGGAAACCAGCCTGGGAACAGTAGTGACTAATGATCCGTGTGCAGTTGCTCGTTTAATCAATCAAGGAAAGGTTTTAACCTTGCCAATATCCAGACGAGACTATTGCACATGTCCAGTGCGAATGTGCATCGAAATACACACATGCACACATACATACCCACGCACACTCGCGCACACACACACACACACACAGATAGACTTGAACTGACACGTCTTGCCATTTTGACCCTGACAAGGAGCAGCACTTGAGCTAAGGTATCACTGCTCCTGTCCTTTTGGTTGTTTATTATATGGTATGTCACATTTTGATTCAGTTCGTTAGTTGGTTAGTATTTACTCTGAATCGAAGGCTATTGAATGACACTGGCGAACACTCTACAAGTTAACAAAGTACACTGTATTTGTTAACTTGTAGAGTATATACTATTGTAAAGCTGTTATGACAGTGAAACACCAACTACATGAACGTTATCTTTTAACAATTTATATGAAAAATAATGGTAATGTGTAGAATATCACAAACAAGCTATATTTTTTTTCTGGACTAACTATGTTTACATATAAATACAAATAATATAATAATAATAATTTAATCAATACTACCAAGATACTTGAACAAGTGTATTGAACCATTTAATGAATACAATCAAAATGTTCATTCAGAAATGGAATATTACACTTAATAAATCCACATGAACGCATATCATTTTAAATATATTTTATTCCAAAATCTTCAAAATAAGTTTCAAGTTCAAGAAAGTAGAATAAGCTTAAACACAATGCAAAGCATCATATACAGACGGATAAAGGATAAAATACATTTTTATATATTGCAGACAAGCCATGGTGGGTCTTACATATTTACAATATGTATGTAAACTTTTATTTACAATCTTTTTTACACTTAGAAAAAAGTTTTATTTTCGTCATTTTGTATATATCTATATGATATATCTATATATGCATATAGATATATTATATATCTATATAGATAGATATTTTTGTATACTCCCCACTAGCATTTGTACTACAATAATGAAAAAGAAAAACATTTACATATAATTTGATCCATTTTCTCTTTTTTTATATTACAAATGTATTCCCATAAAAATATATCTCTGTACAAAACCTTTTTTTTTTGTTCGTTCACATGTACCGTTTCTCAGCGACTTGCCAGTTTTGCTCTCTGCAGTTTCGCTGTCTGCTCAGGTACACGTTTTTACTCTCTTACTGTCCAAGCAACGGTCTTAGGCAACAGAACAAAAATAACAAAGAAAAATAACAATAAAATAGAGCAACATTTTGCGACATAGTAATTCACACAACAACCTTTCTCTCTCATGTTGCTTGTTTTCCGGTGTCTGCTGTCTTGGGGCCACGGGCCTTTTTGCTCATTTAAAATGGAGAGATTCACTGGACCGGCACAATGCATGCTCCCCACTGAAGGACATATGTCATTTAGCGATTGTACCAAAACTACACGCGTGACTGAACATGGTTTGAAAATGAATCTGAGCAGTGAAAACAACTGACATGGATCGAATTGAAGAAAGCATGGGCCTAATGTAGAGCGACAACAAACACGTTGGCGCGTGTATAAACATGCACAAAGAGAGCGACGCTGGAAGGTTGGCTGGGCAATTCGAAGTGACATCTGAACGAAATGGCACTCATTCTAACTGTAGATTACAAGGAAGCTGACGCCTCATGTACTCTTAACCATACATGGTCTATTCCGAACATACATTCAGTATGCTCTTGGACTCTATAGCAGTGATTTATCTACTCTGACTTGATATTTTTTGGATGACTCCAGAGACACTTGAGCCAAATAGATTGAAGGACCTATGAAGTGAAAGTGCCCCGTCTGTGAATTATCGTTCCTAAATCCTTGAGGATGTCTCGGTCCTTCATTTAAAGTTTTCGCCAATGTTCTGAAACCCTGAGGAAGCCAAAATGGAAAACACTGACATGAACTATCGGGGATTGACTAAATTTGTTATTGTATTCCAATCGTCCAATTCCGCCTTGAATCTTGTCTATATGATTAAGCTGAGTTTGGATATCTTTCTTTGGTACCTCTTGAGGACGGGGATGCATAATATAGACCGCATAAAAATAAAACCCAGCTAAGCAGCAGCTGTTGACAAGCATACAAATGCCAACACATAAATCATTTGCAGGGGCAGTGGACCATTCTAATGAGCCCATCACTTATTTAGGGAGCAGAACGGGAGCCGAGGAAAGAATATAACGGTATAGGGACATAGACATCGAGCCCCACAGGCTCCGCCAGTCTGCAGGACCAAGACCCCACAATGCAGAGGGACCCGGAGGTTCCCAGGGCAGGTGTGGTGTTGTGGTGGGATGTCCTGTGTATTTGCAGGTGGCACATAGTGGCCCCGTGACCAACAAAAGGAGGATGATTCCACTGCTTTAAAATACCCCCCCTAGTGGTCAGAAGCACTGGTATTTTGAGAATTATATTTGTTTAAACTCTTTATCTTTTACTTTTATCTTTTACCGTATACTAGGACCATAAGGGGAATGTTTTATAGGTTCCATCTAAACTTCTAGATGCTCTCTCTCTCTCAACAATTTGAATCAGTGTGTTATTGACTATGGGCTTTACTTTACCAAGGCACTGTTTTCAACGTAAAGCACTCACAAGTGGAGATGACAAATAAAAAAAAAAAGCGATTTCTTCGTTGATACGATTTTGTGTGAAATGTAACTTGAAAAAGGGGGCTAATGTGAAGCTCAGAGTAAAGGGGACATTTTTTGGGGGTTAAAGGATGTTCCTTTTTCAAGGAGAAAAAGCAAACTAATGTAGGCCGACGTTCTCCCCGGACATATTTGAGGCGGAATAGCCGACAATAAAGTTAAAAGAAGAAGTGTATGACACAACGGCTGCTTGAAATTATGAGAACACAAGCAGCGGCAAGATAATGCAAAAAGTATGTCTTTCCATGAAATCTCCCAGGGTAATTAAACTTGTGGCCTTTTCTCTTAAATCAATTTGCCCCTGGCAAACAAACAAGCTGATACTGTAGCCTTGCTGTCAAGATAAGCCAGGGCATCATAAGTAATACAACTGTTAAAGCAATTACAAAGCCAGGGAGAAGAAAATAACGTAGAACAAAAGGAGTGATTTGTTACAAATGCTAGGGCTTTAGGGGTCAATTATAGGCCCAATGTGAAAACCGTCATTACAAAGCTACGCAAGGGAGCTTGGTATTTTCTTTCACTATATGACCATTTAGTGAGAGAAGCAGCGATGGGATTTTATTCAGCATTACAATTCGGTCAGACTAATAGCAGGCCTCTGAAGTCAAGCATGGCCTAACCGATATCTATCCATCAAATTAAAATATGTCTCGTGATGTGAGGTAACCATCGAACCCGAGTGAATAATTGGAGCTAATTGGATGAGGTGTCATTTTTTGCCCGACAATGTTCATGCCATCGCCATCAGCATTCACGGCAGTAACCATGGTAACCAAGCGTACAAATAAGTACATATATACCACCTATGTTGATCCCGCTTGTCGCGCAGATATTGTCCGAGTTCGCTCTCTACAGTTGCCATCCTTCACCGTAATCCCGATCCCTTTCGTGAGCAGAGATGGTCAAAGATCTGTAAAACGCGTGTTTTTTCCCCATACTCGTCTGCCTAATAATTTCCCTATTGGTGTGCGTGGTAAGTAGTTGCAACACCATTACCACCACAGCACCGAGGGATCCGTGTGTTTTTATTTATTTATTTATTTTTCCCCCAAGTTGAGACTAAAAAAAGTGGGTCTCCATTCCACTCACATGGATATATGGATCTATCCGAGGTCATCCCGCAATGCAAACCGCCACACCCCGAAACACCCCGAAAAAGACAAAATCGATGAGTTGTGTTGCGTGGCGACGTGACGTGAATTAAATCCAGCGGAACCTGTCTCAGTGGCAGTCACAAACTTTTTTCCCCTCACACTGTGTGGCTCCTCTTGCTTGACCAAGTTTGGACTTTTTTTCAAGGCTGTGAGCAAACCTTTTCAATCTTTAAGCTTTGTTTAGGGCTTCTTTCCTCCAAGACTGACCAGCCAACCGGACGACTGACCACGGTTAGGGAGCTGATAATACTGCAAACCTTGAGCCTAGCGCTATATATATATATATATATATTATATATATATATATAATATATATATATAATATATATATATATATATATATATATAAACCAGTGTGAGTCACAGCAGCGTGAACATCCAAAGGACTAGTGGGGGCCGGGGGGGGAGGAAGTTCTGGAGCTGGGAAGTTTGACATCTCATGAGTTGATGTGGTCTACCGGGGAAACAGGGGAGCTCCGTTCTACTCAATACCTCAGCATTGTTGGTGCACCACTTTTTTTCCCCTACCCTCTCTTTCAATCCGAAAAAGAAAAAAAAACTCAACATGTTTCCAGGGCTTTTTTTTGTATCCAGGAGTACAATATAGCTATTTTTTATTATTATTATTATTATTATTATTATTATTTTTTACCTTGAATCCACGCCCTGGAATTCACCAAGAGTCATAAGAACTCTCCTGCTTCCCCTTTTTTTTTATTTTTGCCATGTTTATTAAAAAAGAAAATCTGACTCTGGCACTTTGAAATTGTTGCTAGGACCCCTCAGAGCCGCATGGTCTCTTCTTCAATCCTATGTTGGGGAGCAGAGGAGCACCTCTTTGTCGAACACTTACTGTCGGCCAATAGGTCTACTATTTTTCCACCAACAGGGAATAGGAGGAATCAGGATTATTACACTGGGGTTAGGTTCTGTTGTTAATTTTCACAGTGGACCTATGTTAGGTCAACACTCGGCCTTGAAAGATAGGAGTCAGGTTGCTTTTTTTCATTGAAAGAAAAGATATTGCCCTTTTCAGTGGAAGATAAAATGTCAGCATACTTTAAAGTGTTTATCTTTGCCTACGTCAGGGTACATCTTGAGGGAGCAGTGATAAGAGAAAATAATAGACATGAAAAAATGAGAGAGGAGAAATGCTTTGGGGCAGATCGCTGATATCAACAGAACAAATATGGTTAAAATGCATATTGTGCACATGCTCATGTACACATTCATTCACTCATACACCATCATATGTCTCCCTGGCAAACTTTCCCAATCCCTCACAGAAACACGCAAAAAAAACAAAAAACACTTTCAAATTCAGTTTGCAGTCTTACTAAGTGCTTTTTTTCATTTGCCCTAGCTACCTTTCAACCCCTTTTCTCCGGACACAGCTGCCTTATCAAGAAAATGACACCCCGGCTCCAATAACAGTAATAGTTAAGCCCAAAATAAAGTAGTCATGGTTGTAGTAGAATCCTTTTTTTAAACTGCATTTTATCCTCAGCCTCAGACCCGTGGCCCAGGAAAAAAAAACTTTTGATGGTCTAAAATGTTCAGAGACAAAAAAAAATAAAGAAAAAGATGCCCAACTCCAAAACAAGCAGTGTCTAAAAATCAAGTCAGCAGGAAAAACAGAGAGAGAAAAAATAAGTCCCCATCACTCTCTCTTTCTCTCTCTCTCTCTGTGATATACATTAGCGGCATATAAGCTGTGAGGCTCTGATCACCACACTGCTTCCTGGACACCACACGGCTATTTCTTACAGCTACAGGCCATTCCCATGGCTGCTTTGCCTCAAGTGGACCATAAGAAGGAAAAAGAAAGACCAAACAAAAGAAATGGAAATCCCTTTGGGTTTTGGTAGAGGACAGTGAGAGCAGTCGTCACAGCGTTACTTGCAGCAGCGCTCCTAGCTTGATACAGTTTCAAGGAGGAAGCTATTCCTCAACGTATTGTCGAACAAAACCGACAAAGAGGCTCATGTTAAAGATGCGCACGAAAAAGAAAAAGCTGTCATTGACGTCACGGGCGGCGGGGGGAGGCTTTCTCGTATCGTCTCGGGGGCTCTCATCATGGTTTTCTCTTCCTCTGTTTGGACTCGACCGGCCGAGGGGGGCTGCAGCCATCGGGGGACGGCGTCGGTGTTTGATGTTCCTCCACTACTAACTCTCTGGTCCACTTTGCCGGTGAGTGATGCTTTCTCCTTCCCTCTGCGCCAGGGTAAAGCGTGGAGCAGGGGGCGAGGGACACATGTGTGGGCGGGGGTAGTGGGAAAGGAAGGAAGGAAGGAAGAAAGGAAGGAAGGAAGGAAGGAAGGAAGGAAGGAAGGAAGGAAGGAAGGAAGGACGGACGGACGGACGGAAGGAGGGACGGACGGACGAACGGACGGACGGAAGAAAGGACGGAAGGAAGGAAGAAAGGACAGAAGGAAGGAAGGAAGGAAGGTAAGGTTGAAGGACGGAAGGAAGGAAGGAAGGAAGGAAGGAAGGAAGGAAGGAAGGAAGGAAGGAAGGAAGGAAGGAAGGACGGATGGACGGATGGACGGAAGGAGGGAGGGAGGGACGGACGGAAGGAAGGAAGGAAGAAAGGACGGAAGGAAGGAAGAAAGGTAAGGTTGAAGGAAGGAAGGAAGGTAGGAAGGAAGGACGGACGGACGGATGGACGGACGGAAGGTGGGAAGGAAGGAAGGAAGGAAGGAAGGAAGGAAGGAAGGAAGGACGGAAGGTAAGAAGGAAGGAAGGAAGGAAGGTAAGGTTGAAGGACAGGAGGAAAGGTCGATCCAGATGTGATGGATGGATGGAGGGAGAGACGTAGCGATATATTGGGGGAAAGATAATAAGGGCCGTCTTAGTATGATGCCCAAAGAAATAGGATGCATCAAACATGCGTTATTGATCCATGTAAATTGTGTTATCTCTGTACTACTATCTCTGTACTACCTCCAACGTTGATGCTTTAAGGGTCAACATGGTGACATTTCAGTCTGATAGTTTTTTTAAGGAACAATAATTGGCTCTCAAAGAAGTCATACATTAAATGTAATATTTTTTTAAATGATGTCCATAATATGTTCCTTTTAGGAATAAAATTGCAACATTTTTGATGCCATCGCCTAATTTTTAGTTATTTGGTTATTTGAAACAGGATACAACACTTAAACCAAGCAAACCTCTAGAACACATTGTACAATACTGCACACAAGGGCTGTACCAATAATCGTCAACAAGATATTAAGGCATTTAGAGTAACACTATGTTTTTATAGCTATATTATTCAAATTATGTAAACCCTAATATACCGCCTAGAACTGCTAGGCTGTGCTTTGTCAGTCTATGCAGTGTGGCAGATTATGGATCTAATTCTAGGAAAAATACATTGTCGTAATGGAATCATTTTGGGAATAAAGCTGACACTAATAGCAATTCCAAAGATGGGCAATATGTGGCATTTGCAGGATTAAGGTAAACGCCATAGCTGCATTACCCATAAGACAATGGGGCAAAGACAGAGCCTTAGCTGTCATCACAATAAATAAAAGGGGAAAATAAACGTAACGCGTCCAACATTTTGTGTTATGCAGTGTTTCTATTTTAGATGATTGCTACTCCAATAAAAGGGTTTAATTTACTATGAGACAAGGAATTATATATATATATATATATATAATATATACATATATATATACATGATATTATATATATATAAATATATACATATACACACACATCGCCATTTTTTATTGTGTGACAGCATAGGGTAAGTCCAAACCTCCACATGGTCCCAGCCCTTGCTGCCCGGTCCACCGCACTGCAGGGGGGGGGGGGGGGGGGGGGGAGGGATGGTGTTTGGGACTCACCTCGGGCCGGGGCCGGTGGCTATACCGCCGTGCACACTGTGCTGACGGTGAACTCGGACTCGTTGGCCATGATGTCGGTGGGCTGGATGCTGCGGTCGTACATGGGGTTCTCGAAGGTGGCCCGGCCGTTGGTGTTCTCGTGGCCCACGTAGCCGTTGAAGGGGACTTTTGGTCTCCTTCTGAGCAATGAACGGGAAAAATAAATGCATGAGGAAAAAGGATGGGAATGGAGTCAGGAGCGCCGTGAGGCAGAGTGAGCTTTTTTTCCGATGCGAGGCGTTTCTTGTGGTGCAATGCTGCGGACAAGATACGATGTGATGCACAAAAACAACTCTGATATTACGGGTAAAATATGAAATAATCCCACGATAATGAATAACAATAGCCGGCAGATGTTTTGTTTTTTATTCCGGCTATTTCTGTCTGTGTGTTTATTCGTTATGGCACTACTGCATATGGAGCAAGATGCACACAAGGATGTTTATTGACCATAATAAAGATTCCTTATCTGTGTATATGAGGGCATAAACATAAAGTGAATAGTACCAATAGAGCCTGCGAGATTTAAGACCACCCCAAATTCAGATGGTCCCCCTATGGCTTGCCGGCCTCCATTGTCTCTGCTGCTCCTGTAGTGTGCCCGCCGGCCTGTATGTCCTTGTGTGTGTGTTTTTGTGTATGCGTGCGTGCGTGCCTATGCGTGTGTTTGTGTGGGGCTACGTACCGGTGTTTATAGAGGTAAAGGGCAAAGCCTGCAATGATCATGGCTATGAAAGGCACAAGGATTGCTGCGGCCACTGAACTGCTGTTGGAGGCAAAGTTGTAGCCTGGGTTGTTTGTGCTCGGGTCGAGATTCTCTGTGACAACCAGAAACAACAAGGACAGGCTTTTAGTGAGATCCATGAGTCATCAGTGAAGGGGGGAAAAGAAACACAAAACAAAACGTAGTGGTAACAGTTTACATTAAGGTTAATTTACCATTGATTAACAGTTAATGCAGTAATAAGCCTAATGATGTAGCATTAGCATAGGGTTTCTGGTAAGGGACCTGACATTAAATAAGGTTAGGTACCTAACCCCACCTTAACCCTTTTAAATAATGTATGAATTGAAAACTTTAACTTTTTCAAACTTTTAAATTAATGGTTAATTATTGTACCCTCATGTATCACAGTCGAATTCCAACCAGACTTAACGCACACAGGACACACAAAGTAAGGATTTGTAATGTGAAACGCAAGCCATGTTTAAGCATTTAAATTATTCTGCTTGTCACTGCAAGCACACCCCCCCCCCCCCCTCAATACACCAGGGGAACAACAGAATACAGAGCCCCTTCTTGAAAATGACTTTTAATCACAGCCATCAGCACCAGACACCGACACCGCTGCAGTCATTTTAGAATCACTTTTCCAATTCAGGGGCAGCCTGGCGGCATGTTGTCGCCCGGCGACCACTGCGACGGCGCGAGAGTGACAGCCCACCTGTCTGCCGGCGGACGCCAAGAAAGCCCCAATAAAGTCTGAGGGACAAACTAGAAGGAATTCAATTAGTGTGCTGCGTGGCTGGCAGCCCCCCCACTGGATACATACGGGAGCAGCAGGCAGATGTGGCTGTGTGTGAGACGCACACACACACACACACAAACACAAACACCCACACGCTAAGAGTACTCACAGGCATGTGCATACGCAAACAAACACGCACACATAAACAGACACAGATAACACACACACACACACACAACACACTAAGCCAGACACACTAAACCAGACGCAAACTTCGATGACACACAGGCACATGCATACACACAAACACACACGTGCACACACACACACACACAAACACACACTAAAACGTCACAGAGGCATGGACACACACTTAGATGTCCTGCAGGCATGCTCATAAGCGCGCACACACACACACACACACACACACACACACACACACACACACACACACACACACACACACACACACACACACACACACACACACACACACACACACACACACACACACACACACACACACACACACACACAAATGTACACCAACACCCCGTGAACATTGTCATATCAGGCAAGACTATTTCCAAGACCCATAATTATACAAAATCATCAATGCACAAACACACACACAAATTTTGTAACCCCTCATGTGATGGTCAGCCATTAAATATATAAAACACATGGGGCTACGGCATTTCCAAGAGACACATAAACATAAATATGCTCCAACACAATCCCACAAAGACACACACACACACACACACACACACACACACACACAGACAGACACACACACACACCCACACCGTCAGGCAGTTTGTCCTGGCACTAAAAGCTGTCCTGTGTGTTAATAGAGAGCTGTTTGCTCAGTCTGTTTGCAGTGGTGACAGGAAGGAGGCAGAGGGGGTCAGAGTTAGTAGTGGCTGGGTCGGGGGGGGGGGACAGGGGTGGGGTGGCTGAGCACAGCTGCTCTCCGTTCCTCATGTGGTTACCGGGAGCAATACCCATTTCGTTGAGTAAACACAGCGCATTTTAACCGGCGTCACTGGATCCTCGAGAAGAAACGAAATATTCAATATAAAAATATATCCATTGCTGAATGTAGAACACGCAGGCGACGGGAGAAGAGGTTGGTATTGGAGGCATTCAGGTATCATCGTCACACGATAGCCGATGGTTTCAGATGGAGCTCTAGACTAAACACATGACGGCAAACACACGATGTGTGCTACGTCATTCTGTTTTCTCCCACGATTAACAACAAAGTAATGTTCCTGAATGAAACACGGATCATAAAGGATGGATGATGCATCCTAACCTGAACCCGATAATCATTGATGTTCTCGTCCCTGCTTTGTCATATACTGTGTATTCCATCATTCTGTTTGCCCCTCTGCTGCCTAGCGCATCCGATGTGCAGAAGACCACCGCACGGATGCGTCACACACCAGACGGTGCCAAAGCGGTCGACTAGCAACCGTTTAACTCGTCGAAGGAGACGGCTAAGCTGTGCATCCGAACTGATGTCAGCTGTATTGTTTTATGTTTTGTTGTCGTTGCTTCTGGGTGTGAGGAGGAGGAGGAGGAGGAGGAGAGGGGGGGTGTGGGACTGTGGGTAATGCATCACTTTGGATGCGGCAGAAGCCCTGTGTTTTCCGAAAACATTTTAGAGCTGTGCCGGCTGAATCCTCAAATACTCGCAAGAGAAAAAAAAAAGAAAAGACGAAGAAGGAAAAATAAAAGGGCTGGAAGTGACAGGAGAAACCGCAAACAGGAGGCGACAGTGTGACAACGGCAGGCTGGCATCTAGGCCAGCGTTCCCTGGCTTTAGATCATGTGATACACATGCAGCCAAGCTGCTCCCTTTTACTGAAAAGGAAACCAGTCACCGGTTGGGGTTAAACCTTCATATTCCATATGTGTGTAGGCCTGCGTTAAGGTGTTTGAATGGATATAAATAAACGTGCCTGCATGTGCACGGAGACACACTTGACACCCTCAAAACAAGCCAGGTGGACATCACGGTGAAGCGACGCAGTGTGTTTGTGTGTCTTCTCACGCAGACAACCGGGACGGAGTATCTAAAGGACTCTGCATTCTGCGTTCTCAATTACCACATATTACCACAATTAACCATAACAGTGATTGATTGGACATTAAAATAATTGAAATGACGGCTTTTGATTTCTGTTGTTGTATTTCTTTGCAATTACCAGATGGTTTTAAACAGTAAACCGACAATGACACCATTAAAATGTCAGTCCGCATACATCCTCACCTGGTTCCTCCGTTCCCCTGCAAGTTGACAATAGGATATAGCTAAACAAGTTTCACCCAAATCACATTTCCCCTAGCCTAGACATTTCCCCTGGTATGAATGTTCATACAATAACTCTCAAATTTCTAACTCGGGTCTTTCATTCTGTGGTTATGAAAAAAAAGAATAAAGAAAGCCTGAGCTTGTTTATGCGCTGGATTATACTCCGAGCCTTATGAAATAAAAAAGCATGGACACTAACTCTTGCTTGCGACTTACCCATCCTCTGTAGGCCAAATTGACCAAAGCCCTTTCCGCGGACGAAACCCTGGTACACAAAGGAGTTGGACGAGGGAATGTAGGACACCTTGTCACACGGGATCATCAAGAGAAGAGAACAGAGAGAGAGAGTATCATCAATGTGTCAGGGTGTGCGTGCACACACGTGGCCAGAATTGTTATATTTTGTCACAGGCGTCGAGTCGACGATGAATCTCGTGGAGGACTCTCGGCGTGACACTTGATGTTTATTTATTTATTACGTTATTGATATGCTTTTTGTTTCGGTGCTCGGGCTTCCAAAAACAAACAGGGGTATGCCTTCGTCGTGCGGTAATACACACCCACACTCCACCACACTGCACTCTGGAGTGACCTAGTTTATATCTTTTTCAATTATATCTGGAGTGCGCTGTATTAGTGGGCTCCTTCTTGGCAGAAAGGATAATGTGGGAAGGTTGAGGAGGGGGGGGGGGTGGCATGTGTGTGGGTTGGTGGAGGGGGGAGGTGTTCCTGTCAAGCTGTGATTACAAGGTTGTGATTAACTGACGTTTTAATCAAAGTGAAAACTCTCAATGGGCTCGACATCAGCCCCCTCAACCCCAATGCAGAGAGAGAGAGAGAGAGAGAGAGAGAGAGAGAGAGAGAGAGAGAGAGAGAGAGAGAGAGAGAGAGAGAAGAGAGAGAGAGAGAGAGAGAGAGAGAGAGAGAGAGAGAGAGAGAGAGAGAGAGAGAGAGAGAGAGAGAGAGAGAGAGACTCTTACAGTGGTGGTAGAGGTTGGGTTAGATTGTGAATGGTGGAAAAGTGCGAGAGCGAGAGAGCGAGAGAGGGAGAGGGAGATGTGACCCTTGCATGTCGGGGGGCATAATTCAACCGGGACCACTGCAAATGCATTCCACTGTGTGATGTGCAAGCGCTCCCCATGACACGTGTGTGTGCCCGCACGGAGACGTGACCTGCCTGACACACAATGTATGTGTCAGTGACTGGAGCACCAGGACGCTCCAGGGCACACCCTAAACCCTCTGTGTACAACATCTACCACTAGGTTGTGTGTCTCCACAAGTGGAGAGGATTGTGTCAGCCACTCACGTGTCCGTCCAAGGCCCAGTTGTCTATTTTGAATTTGTTGACAAAGATCTCGACGGGACCTCGGATCTGATGGAACCTGCAGAAGAAGCTGAGCCTCTTCCCGCTTGTAGGTGCCTAGACACCGCACACACACACACAAACACACGCAGACACACACACACACTGTACACGCACACATACGAGCGCACACACACACACACACACACACACACACACACACACACACACACACACACCAGCACGCACACACACACACACACACACACACACACACCACACACACACGCGCGTTAGAACGGTGTAAATAGGTAATTCAGGTTTTCAAACACATATTATAGTGTAGTCATTTAGACTCTTTTACCCAAAGCAACGGTATAAGTTTCTACATTAACTCAATAACGAGCAGGTGAGTAAGCGAGTCTTGCTCAAGGAATCGCCTACGGAGAAAAATCCGTACATGGTTAACATCACACGTCATTACGCGTTTCGGCCCCAACCCACCGGCTAGTTTGAGCTCCACGCCGCTGTGGTCGATGAGGGTGCCGTTGACACGGCCGCTGAAGGCCTCGAAGGCGCTGACACTGAGCATGGCCGGCTGCTTCTTGCCCAGGTACTCGTAGGAACCCTTCCACAGGGAGTTCTTGGCAAACACGCCCACCGGGACTGGAGTCATTGAATAGGAACATGCAGCAGAACTTGATTAGTACGGTGGTAAAAACTTGGGAAATTGAATGATAGTAATAATAGGACCAGAAGTAAGACGAGGGATTATACATGTCATAGTAACAATACCAACTCTTTACTTTTGGTAATTCTGACTCCAAATTAATTTTTTTTGTGGGTATTTTGGAATCTCTTTTCTAATTCTTCAAGCTGTCCTGTTTCTTTTGCTGTGTGAAATCAAGATCCATAAAGTACATCTGATACCATGAAAATGATGATATCGATCATACCTGGATATTTGGAGGGAGGCTCCTGAACCGTGCCTACTGGACTCTTACCGCTGGGGCGGTTATCGGCTGTGGAGCACAAAATAACACAAGAAACAAAGAAATAAATAAGTTTCTGTCAGCAGGAAAAACAGCAAACACATTGGCCAGTTTGGTCACTATTAGTATTTCCTCCCCAAAGCAACTGCTGGTGTGTCCCCCATCTTGCGCTACACAGCATATCCAACTCCCTGGATGGGCAGTCGGGAGAGAATGGGGGGGCGGGGGGGTTCCTATGACAAAGTCTGACTCATGTCGAGGAGGTATATTGTTGGATGGCAGCCCCCACAGAGCTGAAGGCTATATCAGGCCACCGTGTTTTCAGCTCCCGGGGAGACACTTTAATAACAGCTTACTGCACAAGCCGGCTAGCAAAGATAGGCCACGGTAGTAAACAGACTCCACACCAACAAACAAACGAGCCCCGGTGTAGAAATCAGACCCTAAAAAGGTTACACAGAAATATCTAAGACAATATTTGGTGGAAACAATATTATTTTTTTAGATTGTGTGACCTATTAATATTGGACATTCTTTACAGGTGTTTCATTGTGTGTGTGTGCGTGCGTGTGTGTGTGTGTGTGTGTGTGTGTGTGTGTGTGTGTGTGTGTGTGTGTGTGTGTGTGTGTGTGTGTGTGTGTGTGTGTGTGTGTGTGTACATATATATAGGTAGCTGCGGCCTCAAACCTATTTTATAGTGGCTGGTTGTGAATTGTGCGAGCCGGAAAGAACAAACAATAATGAAACGAGACCAATCGCTATTGGTCTCGTGCCCAAACTGTGCTTCCACAGCAATGTTAAGGCCGAATGGCACCTGTAATGGCAATGCCATTTCAATAATACATGTCCATTACATTGGCTAAGTTTGTCTTTTATTTATAACCCCTCATTGGTAAAGATACTCACCTTGTCTAACTAGTGGCGAGGGTAGCTAAAGCTCCCCAGAGGAATATGGGGGAATCATTGAAAGGTCCAAGAGAGACACAGGTCATAGATCACAGTAGTGATAATAAGAGGTGTAGTTCAGCCATTTCAGCACGTTCAGTGTGTTCAATGCATTTTCAATGCTTTGGTTCAACCACAATAAAATGAAATGTTTTGTATTGAAAAATCTAAACATTTGGTGGACTTTCAAGCACATTTTGATGTGTGGTTAATCAGATTACTTTTTATTATCGATTGACATCCCTTGTTTGTATAAATACCTATATAGAGACATTATTTAGCTCAGATTCAATGTTTTGCCTCAATGGAGCCCAATGACATTTACTAGAGAAAGTGACCTGACATTGGTGAACAGATTTCTTCCCTGCAAAGCGTTTCTATCTCTTCCCTATAACCAGCCCTCTGCCCTGACACCTTAATTATCTGCATTGGTGCATAAACAACAAGAACAACAAAAAAAACTGCTAACTATGAGCCAAAGTGGACCACATTAATGAGTTAAACAGCTGTGCCAGCATCTCTAGGCTTATCTGCTGTGGAGGTCAGATAAAAGTTGGTCATCAATGGAGGACGAGGGCCAAGAGAGCTTCAGCTGGAATCCATGAGCGGCTGTCACAGGTACTTCTGTGCGAAGCGACGCGTGGATGTGGGGGAGGCAGTGGCAGCAACAAAAAACAACAACACATGAATTCTTAATCAGACGGTTCACATCATTGCGGATGCCTGGCAAGGGATCAGATCTGCGCACAGCATATGAAAGCCTAACAAGTCAAACATCACATGCTGACAGTGTGTTTTATAAATCAGATAAGATGGCATCAGTTGTTGGACCCCGTTAAATGTTCAGTTGAGCATCTTTAAATGATATTGGCAACATGAAGCACTCAGTTTGAACATGGTGATGCAATGCCTGCCAATTCTGTCCTACAATCTCAATTTGGGTAGTTCTGAGCGTTTAAAAAAACGCATTTTGTGAAAAGTCTGCATGTAAAAAGCTTATTCAGTTTTGGCTTATTAAAAATGTAAGTCAATAAGGATTAACCTATTTATCATATGAATAAGGAATGTAGGGTTGTTTGTATTCCAAATATATCTTTGTGCCATATACTAATTGTCCAACTTGCTGGCGTCACTCACTGTGACTTTATAAAACATTATGCTGTGTTGATGCTAGGTTAGGGCACCCAAAGCCTTGGAAGTGCACTGTTGCTAAACAAATTCCTCCAGACCTTTAGTGGAAAAGTTCTATCCACAATGAATAGCTACTTGCACTGAGTAAAAGCACTGTATCACATCATTTGGCAATCATTGTCATAAAAGACTTTCAGTGACGAACTGTGTTTTCATTACTCCAACGACCATTGGACGTCTTTAGAGTGAGATGAACAGGGCTATGAAAAAGCTGGTCAATTTAGAGCAAATGCACGCTGTGGTCATTTGCCACTGCAACACATCTAGCATCTTATGGAATCCTCGGTCAAGAAGAATGAATGCTTTCCTAATGGCCAAAGTGTTTCCAGATAAGTTGCCCAATAAACTGGCAATCAGTGTACTTTATTAGGTGTCTGGCTTCTGAACTGAACCATGAACCGTCTCACAGGAGCTGTTAAAAATCCAATGGATCAGAGCTAAGGCCAGCTCAGGCCCGTCTTTGGCCTTAATGGAGATGCCCCGAAATAAAAAAAGCATTGTCTATTCAAGGAAAACTCCAGTTGAAAATCCATCACACAGATCCCGCTGCTAGAACCATTTACAGAGGCAATTAGCATCCATCTGTGATAATTGTGTGGCTATTTTTCTTATATGTATTTAGACACATGCCTGGGGGGTGTCTTAATGGCCGTCAATTTGTCAGGTAGACCTTGTTAACACTGCGTCACCATTTATTAAAGGTGCTTCCCACTAACCTAATCAATGGGATGGCTAATCGGGTTATGCACCCTCTGTAACAATTCTCTGTGTGCGCATTGGATTTTGAGTCGCTGTGTGTAGGTGTGTGTGTGTGTGTGCGTTTGTTTTATTATGTGATGGATGGATCTTCCTATTTACGTGTTTGGAAATAAAGACTAAACAGGAAATGGCTAACGGTGCCATTCATCAGACTTAGCAACCTTCCCAACTGCTAGCATTAGCTCCCACAGAATCCCCTGCTGACCATACAAAAAAGGACTGTTTCGAATAATAAACCGTAATGGACCATTAACATCAATCACAGTTTACTTGAATCTCAAGAATGCATTGTGAAAACCTACTGACCCCCATTACTGACCTCCTGCCATTTTATAGTTGATGTAATTGACATAACAATTACAGTAGAGTATTTTTTATTATAAATCTTGTTGCCTTCTTCCTTTGTAAAGTGTTGCACACAGCCGGAATGAATTAGAAATTGCTAGGCCAAGTATTTGCATAAATGAGATGTTGGTATTTCAGTATGATTCTGTGTAAAGCCAAGCATGGTCAACTCTTTAAGCTATCAGCAATATATGGTCATAAAGCCAGCTTCTGCATCTTTCAATGGCTACTCTCAAATCCCAGGTACATTAACTGCGAACCAAGAGATTATTTTAGCAATGCATCAACGGACAATGAATTCTTTGTATTCAATCACGTGACTTTTTCGGGTAGTTTTACTTCCGGTGAATTCTTTGGTGGTCTACCAAACCAAAATGTCCGCCGTAGTGCAAGGACCTGCTCTAGATTTATCAGAGTATACCAAAACTTTAGACACAATTTCCCGTTCGCGATACCTCCAAAAAGTTAGTTTGTGTGGTGGCATCGACCCTTATGCGTTGAAGAAGAAAGATTTCGATACGGATTTGGAATTGTACCCAGCAGTAGAGTTTCCCGACATCTCCAACTACCTGGTCCTGTCGACATCCTTCTACACCACGAAACAGATGAAAGCATGGAAGAGTATGGAAGCCTACAACTTCTTTGTGTGTGGCTGGGTGAAAGACCTTGGCGTGAAAAGGCTGCCCGACAAGTCCTGCATCGTTTATGCCCGTGTAAGTATGATATTTGCGATGCGATCGGTGCTATGTTTGTAGTGTGAACAAACCGCGATCGCTCGATTCTAACTTTCCCCTGCTCTTCTGTTTTAGGTCAACCATTCTAACCATTCAAAGGAATCCATAAGTTGGAGCGACGCGGTCGCGTTGTACAGTCATAGAAGCTTACGTTACAGGTTGTATACCATGGCATTCTTGAGCTTAAAATTGTCCTAAAATAACAGTTGGTGATCGGGCAGTAATATTTTCTCGATCTACCAACCTTTCACGAAGTGATCACTGCAAACTCGTGCATGTTTTGACTCTGCTCCCTTCGACTTCAGCGAGATGTTCGAGAGCCACTTTTCTCGTCATCTTTTTCTAAAATTGCCTGTTTCTGTGCCGTGATTTTTAACCTCACAGGGAACTCTGAAGTAACTTCTATCCGATTCACGGTTTGAACGGTTCAAACAGCCTAAAACAACGCAATTGTAAGGCATTTTCTCTTCGTGTGCTGGACTTCGCTACATGAACGATTGTAAACAACAAGGCTAGCTGACCACCACTCAAATCCATGCATAGTTAATGAGGCAAACGTGACGTCATAGGAATACAAAGAATTGACTTAATCGTTCTCACCCATCATCATGTAAATCAAGATGGCAGACTCACCCGCGCAGAGGGGGGGTTTCCCGGTCCAGCTCCCGTCCGACCTGCAGGTCCTGTGTTCGGATCCCCCCTCCAGGTAGAAGCCGGGCTGGCAGGTGTAGATCAGCGTGTAGCCCAGCGAGGGCAGCTCTATGGCACTCACGTCTGCCTGGCCCGGAAGCTCTGGTTGGCTGCAATGGTGGGCTGGAGGAAAAACAAAGAGAGACGAAACAGAGAGGATGAGAATGAATATAAAGAGAGGGGAAGACATGTGAAGAAAGAAAGGGGGGGGGGGGTAGGAGAAGACAACAAGGAAAGAAAAAGGGAGGAAAGCATGACGGATTGGAATTGAGGGGAAAACAAAAAAAAAGGAGGCGCTAACAAGGAATTAGGCTTAGGAATTAGGGAAAGTGGGAGACAAGTGTGGAGAAGCACAGGGTGTCGCACTCCATGGGCAAAAGCCAGCCAGCTCAGCCCTGGAAGGAGACGATCCATCTTCTTTGTTCCTTCTCAACGCTTCCAACCTTGGATTTGGGGGGGGGGGGGGGGGGGTTATCCTCGTCCTTTAGAAGCCTTAGAGTTCAGGGGTGTTGTATAACGTAGGACCTGCGAAGCCCTTTGAGCCTGTGGCTAACTTAAAGGCTACATGACTCCCCTTCACTCGTCTAGCCATCTCTCAACCAGTTGGAGAAGGATGTGAGAGAGGTGCGGGGAAGGCCGGCGTGCACTGACCGATGCACTCGGGTTGGAAGCCGCTCCAGGTGAGGTTGGGCAGGCAGGCACGGGAGATGGAGCCCTGGAGGAGGTAGCCCTTCCTGCAGCTGAAGTACACCGTGCTGCTGATCTGGAGGGACGTCACAGACATCACAAGCAACACGACAACATGAGGAGAGCATAGAGCGCTGATATTCACAAACCTAGGCGGGCATATTAAAGGAACAACTGGAGGACCAAAATGCAATCGTGAGCCGTCACTAATGGGACATGGTCTTGTGTAGCTCAAAATAAATTCACGGTTCAACTCCCACTGTTGCCACCCATGCTAAGAACACGCAATTGTCCTGAACATCAACAAAGATGATTACTCCTCCTAACCAATTGGCATGGTCCAAAGACAACATGGTGCAACGGTGGAAGATTTCTAATCAAATTGTGTTTTTGATTTGCCCCGACCTAAATATTAAGTGGGTTTATTATTCATTGATTTTTCTCATCTTTATTTTTATTTTTAGATTCATATTAAAAAAAATTGCATTGTTTTTTGATTAAAGCTAGCTGTTTATTTTTGTTGTCTATTCATTAAGACATTGTGACTTTATCCATCTCCATGGGAGGGTGGGGTTGCAGACAGGAATAATTACTCAACAGTCACAGGCACACAGGCTCTCTGTAATAAGATTAAGTGCAGGGATCGCAGCCTCATTGGCTTCAATTAATGAGGTGACTTCAACGTACACTGCTCACCCTATTACATACAACTTATTGTTATTCAATGGATGAGGCCTCGTAAGCTGAAAACAATATGAATCATTTCTTGTTCAGAGGTGATACGTTGTGATTACCAACAGCGTGCGAGGAACGTAGACGGGACAAATTGGGAAATTGTCTCCACAACCCCCCCCTGAGGTTAGCGGTATACAAATTGACATTTAGGCATTCAGCAGACGCTTTTATCAAAAACAACCTACAAAAAATATATCGCTGTCGGTACAGTATGGATGCTACTAGAACTAAGTGCCAAGCTCTAACAATTGCTAGGTTTACCCATTCCCCGTACACAACAAAAACAGCTGGAACCAAATGCTTTTCTCAGTCAAAATCGTGTTTTTCCTTTACCACAAACACACATGTTCCTCTTGTAGTGCAACTTCTTATTTATTGCAACTTAGCCTACGTAAAGGCTAGTCCCTTCCAAAGAATTTCCTTAGCGTCACTATTTCACAGATACAATACATGTGCAATACAAACAATAGAAGTAACAATAAGTAACAAACAGCTGAAACAATGATCAATGATAGTCTCAAACCAAAATCAAATAAAGCGTTATTAACTTGAGTCTTCATTTCGTGTTCGTGTTATGATTACATTCCTATGTCCTAGGGCCTCTGCTAGCTTATCACCAAGAGCTCCATTTTCCAGGAGCCTCACCTGGTAACCTTGGCTGTTGTTCTGGCTGCCAAACATTGGGACGCCCGGGTCCCCACAAGTCGTGTGACTGGGATCTGAAATGGAGGGCAGGTGAATTATGACGTTACACAGTCGTTTGGAACGTGGACCTGCGTTGGATGGTGTGACTTGTGGTTATTCGCAGAGCTGATGTTTTTCCCCAGCATTAATTTGAGATAGAGGCGATGGGAGGGGTGTGTTTTTTCACCTAACCCTCCCTGGATGACATGTCGTCAGACAGGGCTGTAACGATGAATCCATGAATATGCATATACACATGGGCATGTGCGCATACAGCAACGGAGTAGTTCTGGTGCACGCACACACACACACACACACCTGCAATAACTTATCTATTCTTCTTTCACGCAGACATTAATCCTGTCAAGAGATTAATTAGCAAGACGGTCTGATCACACACACACACACACACACACACACACACACACACACACACACCACACACACACACAACACAACACACACACACACACACACAACACACACACACACACACACACACACACACACACACACACACACAAAATCGCACTAATATAAATCACAAATCCCCAAGGTCACTTGAAATTCATGGCTTTAATCCAAAATACATCATTAATATGATTTGAAGAAGTTTTATACAACTGTTAACAACTGCTCGTTGTCAAGGGAGATGCTTGTCCTAAATCCTTGCATTTGTTTTTCAATTTTGGTCTGAATCACTAATTCCTTAGCCACACTAGACTCCAGCGTGGTATTAATTAAAGCCCCTTATTGTTTTACACTCTGTGGCAAGAAGGCCTATCCCTAATCCAATAAAATAGATGATAAGCATGCACGGCTAACTGACCCATACTTATTTCCCCTGTGAGACAAACGGTTTTATTTATTCACAATGTTCTGCATTTGTAAGTTTTTTTTAAAGATTTCATGTCATGTGTGGCTAGGGCAGGGAAGTCGGACAGGAAAGTTTGTTGAAACACAGAATGAATCACTTAGGACGACAGCATCGGCCACACCACTAATTCTAAATGGAATGACATGTAGCTTACGAGGCACAGGACCCCATCCAACGCCGGGCACCAAATGACCAATTCATTCAAACTATGGATTGCCTGATGTGGTTGTGGTTAGCGCACTAGCGACATGGACCACTGACCCCACCCTGGTCCTCAAGTACCCCACAGCCTCCGTCCTCACCTATGCAGGAGGGCTGCGTGCCGCTCCAGGTGCCGTCGTACTGGCAGTACCTCCGGGTAGACCCCACCAGCACCAGCGGGGCGTAGCAGGAGAAGGAGACGGAGGACAGGTAGGTGAAGCCGCGGTCCTCCCTCCGACCCTGGGCCGGGATGCCCGGGTCCCCGCAGAACACAGCTGGGAGAGGGGGACGGGGACCAGAGAGAGGGGGACGGGGACCAGAGAGAGGGGGACGGGGACCAGAGAGAGGGGGACGGGGACCAGAGAGAGGGGGACGGGGACCAGAGAGAGGGGGTACGGGGACCAGAGAGAGGGGTACGGGGACCAGAGAGAGGGGTACGGGGACCAGAGAGAGGGGGACGGGGACCAGAGAGAGGGGGACGGGGACCAGAGAGAGAGGGACGGGGACCAGAGAGGGGGACAGTGTTAGAGAGAAGGTGGGTGAAAGAGGGAGAGAGACGGATGTAACAGAGAGGGGGATACAGTGACATGGAGATTAACGGAGAGAAAAAAGAGACAGGGAGATGGAGAGATAGACCAAGGACGGGATATTAAAATATAGAATAGAAAGAGGAAGACATATTCATTGATATTCAAATCCAATAATAATCCACTACAAAAAAACAACAAACATGGCTTATTTAGTCTTTAGGACTTTCGATGGGGCTTGCACTAGAGTGAGCGACACACACAGACACACAAACACACACACACACACACTACCACGTGTGTGCGGACGTTCCACATCACTTACGGAAGCACTGGGGCCTCTCTCCGCTCCAGTTGCCCACGCCCTGGCAGGTGAGCACGGTGGGCAGGGACAGCTGGTACCCTTGGTTACAGGCGTAGCTGATGCTCGCGCCCCAGATGAAGTCCGTGCCCACCACCTGGCCGTTGGGGATGACGGGGGGTGGGGCGCACACGATGGCTGCCGGGGAAACAATTACGGTGAAGGGAGAAACAAAAACGTGGTAAGCATTGAGGCGCGGTCCACACGCTCCAGTCTGCATCCCCATTCGCCATGGCTGAGTTCCCTTTGACGCGTTCCTAAGCGTTTGCTGGCAGATAAACTGGCCACCCCTTTCTCATTAGCCGTCTTAATTGTGTCTGCTTAGAGGGAGAGAAATGCTCACTCGACTCAAGCCAACTGAAGACAACAGTTGTTTAACTACCACAAAAAGACGAGAAAGATAACTACCTAATAATTCTCCAGATGCCGCTGTTAAAATGACCACTTTGAGCCATTGCTCGCTTATATTACTACTACAATAACAACGATAAAAATAAGTACATAGTAATACCACTGCTTTTAGCTAGCATCCCAGTTAGTGCCAAACACTTGCAATCTAGTGTCAGACACTCTCCGAAGAAATCCCAGCTAAACAAATCGTTGTATATAAAGCTAATCCAAATGGTTGTTTAATATATAGGTAAGGTTGTGAGTTGTAAAGAGAGCGCGGTAGAGAGCAAGAGTTTGAAACTAGGCTAAAAATACATGCCCTCCCCTTCCTGCTCCGTCCCTCCCTAGTGCCATGGTGAAGTGTTGCATTCACGCACCTGTGATTGACAGGTATGATGGATTGCCCGGACCAATCAGGGAAAAGATGCCCTAATTGGTCCTCAATGAGCCGGGAGCTGTCTCATACAGAGGCAGGAGCAGTCCACTTGAAACACATATTCTCATAGCACATTTCACTCACTAATAGCTGACGTACGGTATGGCATTTCTAACAAATTACATCGAAATAACAGCTCTTAAATCTGACCTACACCTTATTCCACTTATACCACAGTTACAAACCACGACTAGATATTAGCTCCTTTCATCTAAAACGTGGGTTTCATATTGACCGCTGAAATAAAAACATTCCTCAGCTGCACTCGGAGCTTGTTTTGACATTGTCCAGGAAATCGTTGTATTTAATGTCGAACTTGAAGCGCGTTGATTCATAACCGTATAATGGCAGGGCTGTCCCCTTATTAAAAAACAAATGCGCACACCCTTGCAACCTTATTCACTCATCAAAATGCAGCATTTAACGATACTGTGGTATAAGCAGGTTTCCCTGTTGTATCCCTACGGCGCCGGCGCCTCACTCCGCACCACCGGGGGAGCTCTCATGCCCTCGCACCTTTGCACTGGGGCTTGGTGGCGTTCCACGTGCGGTCCTTGGTGCAGACCAGTGAGGAGGCGCGGTCCACGTCCATGGTGAAGCCCGGGGAGCACTGGAAGCTGACCCGGTGGCTGAAGGTGAAGTCGTTGCCTGTCCGCACGCCATTGGCCGGCACGCCCGGGTCGCCACAGTTGATCACTGGGGAGGGAGAAGGAAGGGGGGAGAGAGAGAGAGAGAGAGAGAGAGAGAGAGAGAGAGAGAGAGAGAGAGAGAGAGAGAGAGAGAGAGAGAGAGAGAGAGAGAGAGAGAGAGAGAGAGAGAGAGAGAGAGAGAGAGAGAGAGAGAGAGAGAGAGAGAGAGAGAGAGAGAGAGAGAGTTAGAAAGAGGCAGAGACAGAGGTTGAGAGGGAGAGAGAAATAGATAGAAAGAGCGAGAGACAGAGTGCGATAGGGAGAGAGTGCCACAAGAGTAAGAACAAGCACAACAGAGGGCTAGTAATCACAGAGGAAGGGGGCTTGAGATGGAGATGAAGGTTAAAGGGATGTGGTGTTGTGTGTGTGTGTGTGTGTGTGTGTGGTGTGTGTGTGTGTGTGTGTGTGTGTGTGTGTGTGTGTGTGTGTGTGTGTGTGTGTGTGTGTGTGTGTGTGTGTGTGTGTGTGTGTGTGTGTGCGCGCGCGTATGTGTGTCTGTGTGTGTGTCTGTGTGTGTGTGTTTTCTTGTGTGTGCGTGTGTGTGTCCGTCAAGTGTGTGTGTGTGTGTCTTTCTGAGTGTGTGTGAGTATGCGAGTGCTGGGACGGAAACAAGATCAAAAGGGAACACGAGATGAAAGGGCCGACGGCTGAGAAACTGAATTAATTGAAGGTAATTTTGCCGTTGATACGATTTTCTACCTCATCATGTCCAAACCACATTACTGTTGCTGATTACATTTGCCCAGCTTTTGATTGTATTTAGTAAAGCGGGGAAATCAATGACATACACTCGAGGATGAAATAAACTCTCGAGTTTACAAACAGTTTACAAACACACACACACTATCACACATAAACACACACACACACACACACACACACACACACACACACACACAGTGTTGTGTGTGCGTGAAGGCCTTTGGCTAATGGACTGTCACATGTGTGCTGGCTTGGCCGTTGTTCCTGGAGACTGAGGTTGTCTGCCGGCGCTAACCAATTCAAACAGCCACCTTATGAATGTGCCCACACACACCTCAAACACACAACCGCAGCCAAACACACACACACACGCGCCAACTGAAACAAATGGGGAAAAACAATTATGCTAAAGAGCAACGGTAGCAAATGAGCAACAATCCACTACATTTTAAGGAACAGTCCAATATACCAGGACAATATGCAAAATGATTCTGACGAAGGTCTTAAAGGAGTGGGTAGGGGCCAAGGCGATGGCTATAGGTATGCTATTAAAATGGGGGATTTAACCCAGGACCTTTAAAACTTCTCATAGAAACTGTGGAGACTCTAAACGTCTATTGTAGAGAGTAGTGGATCCCCCTTGTCCTCTGTCTAACTCTAGACATCTTTGAAAAGATGCTTAAGCCATACCGGCTAAATAAAAGCTTGCTTCTTGGATAAAGTCACTTTGGTTAAGAACATCAACTAATTACTTCATAGTGAAGCCTAAGTATTAAACATCTGTAGTATTGTAGTATAGCTAAACATAGACAACATTGGTTCTGCAAATATATACCGCTTATGCTATTGATGCTATGGAGTGTTATTCAATTCAGCCTGTGAATATTAACTGAATCTGTATGAGCCCTTATCTTTTTTCACTACAGCTTCTGAAGCAGCATTGTGTTCTCAAAGGTCCACTGCTTTCAGCCAGGCTCGTCCGTGAATGTTGCAATACCTCTATTTTCTTCTGCTTAGATCGCTGGCCGGGAGCATTCTGTGCACACAATAGCCGCGCACTGTGCTTTTGTATAGACTAGCCGGAGACCAATCACATCCCTTTCTCTCCCTTTATTATTTTATGACATCCCAACTCAAAATCTATTCTAGGTTATTGAAACAAACCTAAGGAAAGCACATCTCTCTCTTCTGCAACAAAGCACAGAAAAGCAGCACTGAAGAGTAGAAAATGGGGCAATTGATAAGTTTTAAGTATGCGCAAATCGCCATCATAATAATTCAGACTTTAAAATCCCATTGGGGGCTGTCGTTGTCACGGGGCCAGGAATGAGCACAGCGAGAGAAACCACGACAACAGCGGAATACGACCAAGACCAGAGTGCCACTGTGCCTTCCATTATGAGACATTTGACATCCTGTTCCTTATTGGACACAGGTATTGACACTGCAGTATTTATTACCGATAGTCCAGTGTCTAGGGTCAGTGAAAAAGGTTTTGGGTTCATCCCTGACTGAGATGCCCAACTTGATTCAAGATTCAAGAGATCCAACAGCAGTGAAATGCAAAAGTGACACAGAAGGCGTGCAAGATAAGACAAAAAGATAAAAAACAGATGGATACAACTTGATTTAAAAAGTAAGAAATAGCTAATACTTTACTTTTACTTATCGATTATTTTATTTTATTGTATGACAATGTTTACATGTGAAGCACTTTGAGTCTGCCTTGTGTATGAAAAGTGCTATTTAAATAAAGTTGCCTTGCCTTGCCTAATAATAAATATAATGCAGTAGTATGCTATTGCAGCATGCAAACAGTGTAACAATGAATGAAGGGACGACTGTATACAATCTCTAATGTCTGTCAGGCACCAGTAGTGTAGGAGTTAGTTGGGTCACCTGCTCATGAATGATATGTTTATCTTAAAAAAAAAAGAAACTTTGACTAATAACCACAATTCCTGCCAAAGGACTAAACAGGAAATAAATGAGGTGCAGTGTGGACCCTTTTATTTGGGCGTGTGGCTTCTTACCCGAGCATTCGGGCATGTTTCCGGTCCACGTGCCGTTGACGGTGCAGTGGCGCGTGAGCATGCCGGTGGAGTAGTAACCCTCACGGCAGGCGTAGGTGATGGAGCGAGAGAACGTCAGGCCGTCGTGGACGGCGATCTGGGAGTTCCGTGGCGTTCCCGGGTTTCCACAGGAGACCACTGAGAGAGCATCGGCAGAAGGAGAGGAGAAGAGTGAAGGTGTGAGCGATGGAGTGTTGACGCTCACACCTTTTGACAGGCCAGGATCACAACGTGTTTGTATGCGAGGTTCTATCTGCCCTGCAGCGGGTTACCCTAAACCATGAGAAAGTAATCCAAAGCTGCTTCCTGTCTTCTGCCCATGAAATATGCAATAGGTCGGAAGAAAAAACTATGGCCTCCTTCTTTTTATGATTTGTAAACTAAATAAACTATTTGCACAGGGACATATTTATTTTTTTCTTAATTTACTAAATCTTATGTTATTAATCTTAGTATTAACGGCTACCTGTAGTTTAGCTATTCATTCTGTGTTTTAATATTTGTTCCTTGTCCTTTTCATGTTTTACTGGATAACTTAAATTATCTTTGGCATCGATCCATCTCTCTATTGCGCTCTTGGTTGATATAAAACCGACATAAACCATCCCCCAGCCTTCCTCAGCTCCTCGCCTCAATGCCTACATTGCTCAGCTCTTGATGGACGTATGCTTCGTCTGGGTTGAAACCTTGGTGTACGCAACCCTCCCTAACCACCCACCACTGATTGCCCTTTTCATTTCACGATCCCTGGCCTTCAGAGCCCACCACCACCACCACCACCACCACCACCACCACCACCACCCACCACCCCACGCCTCATCCACCCTTCCTCCACCAACCCCCCCCACCCCCCAGCTATAATGACCAGATGTAGCCTTGCCTTGAAGTGCGTGCCAGACTAGAGCAGGTGGGGAGCATATGAGATGCCACATGAGGGGGAGACGGATGGAGAACGGAGAGAAGGTAATGTTAGGAGAGAGTGAGAGGGCAGGGCGGTGCGGTACGGATGAGAGCTAGGAAAAGTAACAGTTTGCGTCCAAAATAAATCAGGGTAGATGTTACGAGAAAAAGACGCGAGGTGGGTAGAGAGGTCCTATATGTGACCGCGGAATAACAGGTGAATGTGTGATTAAAGGTCTCCCTTTGCAAAAAGTTCAATTAGAACGCAATTGGGATGTTGATCTATCTCCAAAGCAATTTCAGAGTAAAAAGCCTTCACGTATTTGGATGAGACTTCTGAGGAACTTTGTTGTAGAAATGAAGGCAGTGGATCAGGGTTTTGAAGGTGACACCGGTGTGTGAATGTTGAGATATGTTTGGAGGTAGAAGTACATGCTGCCCTTTTCTGTGTGCTATCATTCTTTTCATATTTATTTTAGAAGTTGCTGTACGTCACTATTCTGAATATTTCATATTCTCAATGCGTAACATTTCATCTAGCCCACCGGTTAGAATTGACCTGAACACATCTGTAGACATTGCTGAACAATAATGAACTCAATAATTTTAACAATAAAATCGGACCTTAAACTGACTTATTCTTCAAATAAAAAGTGTGCTTTGTTTACAAGAACCTTACTATCGACACTTCAAAATCCCCTCCCACTCAAGCCAACCACACGGCCCACGCAACTGAGCTGCGGTGAGTCAGTAAAGTGAGATTGGAGGGACTACTGCTATTGAGTTTTTAGAATTCTAACTGAGAGGGGCTCAATCTTTCACCTTGTGACTTTAATGGGAGCTCTGTCAAAGACCGCTGCTGGCCATTATTGATGGTCAATAAGAAAGTTATGTGGTGGGTGTATGTGCACTTTTAGATCCAGATAACTTTATTGTACTCGACCTGAACAACCTACCTCTTAGCTTCTAACTCTAGCCTGCTCTCCACCTTTCCTCTATCATTGTTTGTCCTGTTTCTCCCACACAGTTTGCCCTGCTTTGCTCTGTTTGCTGGGTGGCATGGGTGTGATAGAGTAGAATATTATGGGGAAGAGAGAAGGACTCTTGAGAGAGACTCAGAGCAAAAGCCCAATAGCCCAGGACAAGCTGAGTGGAAATCTGGGAAAAGTCGCCAATACACAATGAAACAATCTAGGAATGAGTATGTGCAGGCAAGTGTGTTTCAGTCTAGTGTTAGTGTGTGTGTACGTATGTGTGTGTATGTGTGTTTACGTGTGTGCCCTTGTGTGTGTGTGTACAAGTCCCCTATTGATCGCCTCATTGGGAAACATTATTTCCCATAGGATCAACACGTAAAAAAAAAGAAGAAAAAAAGAATCCACCACTATTTGGCGAGAACTCCTCTACACATACACACACATAATTCACTTAAACACACAAACAACACAAACACACAAAGCCCCCCCCCACTCCGAGCGTGTGTGTCTCACCGTGGCACTCGGGCTGGGTGCCCACCCAGCTCCCATTGGCCAGGCAGGTGCGCTCCTGGGACCCCCTAAGCCCGTAGCCCGGCTCACAGCTGAAGCGCACCAGGCTGCCCGGCCTGAACTCCTCCCCCAGACGGATGCCGTGGAAGGGGATGCCCGGGTCGCCGCACAGCCCCGCAGACTCCCCTGGATGGTAGGACAGACCACCGAGGAAACAAAGAAAAGCGTGAGTGATGATAGAGTACAACAATACGTCACATGTTCGGTACGAGGTGGGACAACCACCACACTCTCAGGTGGCAAAGATTATATTACTTTTAGTTTTCAGTGAACATGCACGACAATAAATAATAATTAGAGGTTATTGGATGTTTAATGCGAAGCATGAATTCCGTTTACTTGCTCATGTGGCAAACCTCATACTATTAGGTTTTCAATGAGCAATGAAATAAAAAGCAAGTAATAAAACATACACATATAGTGACTGGATGTTTATGTTAATGTTAAATATGAAATATCACATGCATGACCTGTTCATATGGCCAAGCCAATTATATTTTGTTTACCAATACAAATAAGCTAAAGTTCATTTTATGGTGCATGCCCATTATAACTCCCTGTCCGCATAGATGGCGTTCTCCTATTAAGTCACGCTTAAATAAAACGGTACCGGCAGCAGGAAAATAGCCAACACTAATAGCATTAGGATTATGATAGATCAATGCACACAAATAAAGTACACCAAAATAGAGACTTCATTTGAATTTGTGTGCACTATGATGGAGACCTCGGTGGACTCCGTTCCAAATAATCACAAGGCATTTAGTGATCCTGCATATTGCTTTCCAATACTGTTTTTATAGTGCTCCGAGTGAACACAACTTTAATAGCGCTTAGCTCAGGAAGTGAGGGAGATGGGCACGAGAAGCTGGCTTTTATAGTCGACAGAGAGAAAGCCAGCAATCTCCGGGATATATGAACATCATGAATTGTGACATTAAACTGTCAGGATGAATGTTTATTGTTGTCTTGTCTCGTCTTGCATCGGTTTATAAGTGTGTGTGTGTTTATGTGTGTGTCTGTGTATATGTGTGTTTGAGAGAGTGTGTATTAATACGTGGATGTGTCTGTGTGGGCTTGTGTGTGTGTGTGTGTGTGTGTGTGTGTGTGTGTGTGTGTGTGTGTGTGTGTGTGTGTGTGTGTGTGTGTGTGTGTGTGTGTGTGTGTGTGTGTGTGTGTGTGTGTGTGTGTGTGTGTGTGTGTGTGTGTGTGTGTGTGTGTTTGAGAGAACGGCCCAGAGGCATCGACCGTGTGTGTAACAAGTGTGTTCATAGTCTAAAGATGTCCCTCTTTCCTCCACAGTGCTTCGGCCAGTCTCCTGGGGCCTTTGGCTTTCACTTTCGACTGTTTAAACATGTTTACATGCAGTCATTGTTTGCCCTGCCACTGACCATGGTGGCTTAACATGGAGGAGGGAAATGACCGCACACACAAACCTTGTAGGATATATACTTTGACTTTTTATACATGTTTACATGCACTCATTGTTTGCTCTGCCACTGACCACATAGGCCTAACACGGAGGGGAAAAACGATACACACACACAGGTCTTGTATGAAATAAACTTGCAGAGCCGTGTGTATATGTGTGTGGAGGAAGAGCTAAAGCCTATGAGCTATGAGTAATAGCTGACCTACCGACTACAACGGACTCCTTCCAGACTCCTTCCACCTACCCTCCCTGCGTCTATGGGCCAATGGAATCGTGTTTATAGGGGATTTGCCCTTGAGGGCCTTGGACTGCACTCTGTTGGTCTACCGCTGAGCTTTTGACCTACAAACACCCACCTCCCCCACCAGCACCCTAAAGCCTTTTATTTGCAGGCCCCGGAATTACAAGGGGCGTCTTGGGTGCTACGGGAGGGCGGTTTTACATCTGAATTAATCAAGTACTTAAGGTAAAAGAGGTTGAATAGAGGTTGGGGGAAATGAAGCAAAGTTCAGCAGGTAGCTCGCATTCCCAATGAACTGAGCACACACTCCAGCCCTCCCTGACTCACCCCCGCCTCAACCCCACTCCCTCCTCTTCTTTTACCCTTTAATTGTGTCTAAGGTGATCTTCCACTCAAAGTTAGCCCTGGCCTTCAGAACAAAGTGACACACTCACCGAACATTTAATCTGGGAAAAACATTTATCGTCTTAAACTGAATTTGCCATCTGGGAAAGATAAAGTTCACGTGTTTTTTTTATGGTTTCCGAGACATATTATCCAGGAGAGCCCAGACGATACATTTCCCGCCTTTTTTTTTACCGGAGCAGTGTGGCAGTGATCCGCTCCAATGGCCGTCCAGCTGGCACATGCGCGTGGTGTTACCGACGAACGACGCGCTGGCCGATGCAGCTGAAGCGGATGACGGAGCCCACAGTGCGGCGGTCTCCGGAGATCTGGGCGTAGGGGGGCACACTGGGCCGGTCGCACAGCACCACTATCCAAGGGGGACAAGACACAACAGAGGGGGTACACAGGATACAAGCCAACGATAAGTGTTATGGGGCCGCTGCCATATATGGGCAATGGCTCTGTGATTGTGCCAACGAGCTACTGGAGGCTGGTTGACACGGAAACGGCCCTTGTCCTTTCGCTAGGCACACATACGCAAGTTGACTTGTAAACGGTTACAGGGCTCCATAAAGATTAGCATTAGCAAGCAACCCAAAAAAACGACAGTTAAACGAGAAATGGCTTCGCTTTAGAAAACCCGACGATAAACGCAGCCACTGATCCAAACAACTCCATGAAAACCCAAATTTATTTTCCCCATTAACGACAGCGACGTAGGCGGGCGGAGCCCATAAAGACATTATAACATAACGACGTGGCATAAAAACTCCCCCAAAAAGTTCCAAAGCTGCCAAGAATCTATTACTTTTTCCAACAATCCTCCTCCCCCATCTCTCTAGATGCCCTTGTCAGCCACAACCTTGTCGATAGTTTTTCGAAGGGCACTAGCCTCCGAAATGAAGGAGATAAAAGCAGTCTGGACACTCACGCAGGCACTTGGGCAGCGAGCGGTCCCAGGTGCCGTCCCCCTGGCAGGAGATGGAGCTGGTGCCCAGCAGGTAGTAGCCCGGGTTGCAGCGGTACGACACAGCCGTCTGGAAGCTGTAGCGATGCGGCCCGCTGGTCAACACCTGCCTCTCGCTGTTTTCCACCTGGCCGGGCTCCGTGCAGTTCACGACTGGAGGAGAGAAAGGAGGAGGAGGAGGAGGAGAGGAGGAGGAGGAGGAGGAGGAGGAGGAGGAGGAGGGGAGGAGGAGGAGGAGGAGGTGGTAAAGGTGGAGGAGGAGGAGGCGATGGTGAGGGATGGTAGAGGAGGCGATGGTGAGGGATTAAGGTCGAGGAGGAGGAGGAGGCGATGGTGAGGGATGGAGGTGGAGGAGGAAGAGGCGGAGGTGAGGGATGGAGAGGGATGGTGAAGGTCGAGGGAGGGAGGAGGGAAGGCGATGGTGAGGGATGGAGGTGGAGGAGGAAGAGGCGGAGGTGATGGTGATGGTGAGGGATGGTGAGGTATGAAGGTGGAGGAGGAGGAGGTGATGGTGAGGGATGGCAGAGGAGGCGATGGTGAGGGATTAAGGTGGAGGAGGAGGAGGCGATGGTGAGGGATGGAGGTGGAGGAGGAAGTGGCGGAGGTGATGGTGAGGTGAGGGAGAGGAGGTGAAGGTGAAGGGAGGGATGAAGGTGGAGGAGGAGGAGGTGATGGTGAGGGATGGCAGAGGAGGCGATGGTTATGGATGGAGGAGAATATGGTGAGGAATGGAGGGGGAGAGGGTGAAGGAAGGGGACGAGGAGGTTGTCAGCGATGGAGGACATGGAGGAGATGGTGAGCGACGGAGGAGGGAGAGGATAAGGAGATAATGCAAGAGGGGGAGAAAGGAGAAAACAGTGGAAGCGGGTGGGGGAAGGAGAGATTGAGAGCACGCGATTAAATAACATAGCGCATGTGTAGAGAGACACAAACAACAGGTATACTCGCGCAAATGCACTCCAGATAGTATCCTTTGGGTTGGTTTCCATTCTGAAGGTATGCCATACAATGCCCTACATTTTTCCACAACAGCCAAACCCACACCTAAACCCATTATCCACCGTCCATCCCCTCAGTGATGGACGGTGGGAACCCCCTGCAAACCGCCTCTCCCTCCACCTCTCCTTCGGCTGTCAGGCCCATTCCTTCATCCATCCACCCCCTTCTATCCGTCCAAATTAAGTATCGGAGACTGTGGAACCAAACATTTGCTACCTTGCCATACAGTATTTTGCTAGTAGAGAGAGGGAGAGTTAGAGAGAGTGAGAGTTAGAGAGTGAGAGAGAGAGAGAGATATAGAGAAAGAGAGAGAGAGAACGAGAGAGAGAGAGAGAACGAGAGAGAGAGAGAACAGGAGAGAGAGAGAAGGGAAAGAGGGAGAGATGGATAGATGGCTGGGGAGCTCAGTGAAGAGGAGGAGCGGAAAATAAAAGCTCAAAAACGACTAACTTACACATACTCTTTGAGGAAATTTGGACTGTCCTCATTGTTTTTCCCATTGGGGAGATCCTTGTCAATGAAGTTAGATGAACACTTGTTCTCCCCCCAATAAATTATGATTTACTGAAACATTAACAAGCTATTCACAACCCCCAACGTGTATATTTGTGTGTGTGTGTGTGTGTGTGTGCATGCATGCGTCTGACGTGTGTGTGTGTGTGTGTGTGCGTGCATGCGTCTGACGTGTGCGTGTGTATGCGTGCGTGTCTACGTGCTCGTGAGTGTGAGTGTGTGTGTGTAAGCATTTGCATGTGTGCGACGTGCGTGCGTCTGACATGTGCCGCTATCTAGCTGTTGGCCGCTAACCCATCGTCATTCAAGCGCCCACGTAAACATTTGCCCTGCCAACCAGCGTCGCCCCCTACACCGCCCCCCTCCTACACCACCCCCACATCCGTCCGTGCATTCCCTTCAGCCAAAAATTAAGCCCTTGTATGCTTATGTGACTAAAAGCACTCTCTCGGCTGTCGAAGGGCTAAATCACCTCTCAATTACCTAATTTAACGGATTCCCTGCAGTTGGAGTGCCAGCTCACCCGCGGTGCTTTCATCGTAAACTTTTGCCGCGCTATCAGGCTCAGTCATTATTTTCCTTTTTTAAGTACACGAGTCAGAACAACAGCTTAGCATGTCTTAGTCAAAGCAGAGGCAGAAACCTCACAGAAACCTACCGTCAAACAACCTGACTCACCTCAGACAGAACGTTTAAAGAGAGATAATGTGGGTAAAATAAAATAGGAGGGGAATTTATATTTTCCCTTCCCCAGCCTCTTCTCCCCCTTCTTGCTGTTCCCCAAAACAGCTGCTAAGGGAGTTGTCACATGTATTTATTCCTTCATTGTTGCATTGTTTTCCACGTGTATGCCTTCATTTGCCGGGACGTCAGCAGAAGCCACGGAAAAAAGCCATTGTTTACAATGTCTTAAAACCTGAACGTCGTTGACGTTTTGTGTTCTGCAAGCGTCTCGCACGACATGAAGGGAGAGCGAGGGGAACGCGTCAGAGTCGATGAATCGCGCTGATGTCTTCCTCTTGGCACTTCATGTTTTGGGAGGTTTTTTTCTGTAGGTAAGCGAAGGTTCAGAGTCAGGACACCGGGAGTGTGCGCGAGGCACGCGTTCACGGCTGTCGTGTAGGGCTTGAATTACGGTAATTAAGGTGATAAATGTGATTGACAAAAAAAAGGGACCACTAAGCAGCTTACGCTTCCCTGCACGGCACACAAGACTATAATACGCTATCAAAACATCCACGCAAATCCTCGCAAGCCCACTCACTCACTTGTGTTAGCTTCCCACACATACACACACTCACCAAACACACACACAGACCAACTGCATCCGGAAGTCAGCTTCGATATGGCAACCCGGCCAATGCTAATATGGCGGCTACAGCCGCAGAGCGATTTTAAGAATGCGTCGTCTGGGAAGAGAAATCTCATTTTCTTATGCATGCTGGCTCTGAACACACTCAACTGACACACACTATCTCGGAGACTCTGATATTTTCAAACTTTTTTTCACGCGAACAGAAGGCCAAAAGCCCCTCATATGCTCCAAACGTCCTCATGTGAAAGGAGGTTATAAGGTAATGCCTCATTGGACCCGTTCACTGGCCCCGGACCTCGTAGCAGCAGACTCTTAGGCGATGGGGCTTTAGAGCCCACACAGGCGCCTGGACATGTCTCTTATTGTTAAACAACTCGGAAGAAAAACAAAATAAAGTATGAATCTGCGCTAAACTGTGAAGTTTTCGGGGCACTTCCCTTCCCTGAGAAAATGCAGCGCTTGTATCAGAACCCGAGTTCAAATTAGGAGGCACGTCGTCTCGGAGGTCCGCTCTCTCTCTCTCTCTGCTCAAGGACCCCAGCAATTGCTTTTTCGTCCCCGTTCTTTATTGTTATTACCTTAGTTTTGTTTCTCTGACAGGCCCCGGCCAGCTTTGGGGCATAATAATGCGGGCCCCAGCTGGGGAGGGGCCGCATCAAATAAATATTACCCTAGAAGGCCTCACAGACCTTGCTCGGGTTCAGAACAGGTAATTAAATCATCCTGCCGCCGTCTTTCATTTTTTTTTCTCCCGGTTTGAATTTCCACTAATATGCTCTTTTTAAACCCTTCTTCCCCCCTCTGGGTTGTCTCCATCCACTCATTTCCGCTCGCCCGGATGAGTCTTCTCGCCTCGGTTAATGCAGGAGGAGGAGGACGTGACCTTGTGTGGGGAATGTAATCTACCTACCCACCCACCCACAGAAACATACCTGATACCCACACAGGGATCCTATCGTTTGTTGAAAGCACAGTCACTTCATTTAGCGCAGAGTCAGTAACCATGGCTGGTTACGGCCATGCATATAAAGCATAAAAACTGCAAACAGGATTCCAATGCCTTCCCGCCAAAGGCGTACGATATATATGATACACACCAACACACAAGGGGGGAAGGCACCATTAGGCAAGAAGGCACAACCAGCGGCGGCAAATTCAAATTCCCAAGACAAATTTGAATGAATGCTTGGCTTCGTATCCTATCACACACACACACACGTGGGAAAGAAAAAATGCAATCACACGCTTACTTTTACACCGGGGGAGCGGGTTGCTCCACTGGCCGTTGGCCTGGCAGGAGGACTTGCTCGTCCCGTGCAGAACATATCCCGTGTTGCACACGAAGCGCACGGCGTCGTTCAGGTTGAATTGGGTGCCCTGGGTCAGCCCGAAGGTGGGGTTGCCAGGGTGACCACACGTGATGGCTATCAAAGGCACAATGGAAGAAGTTGCGATGTGGATAAATACACATTATTTTTTGGGATGTAAACCTGGATGAACAGTTTGGGTCGAGACCCGAATCATAGCTGAGTAGGGGACATTTTAATTTCGGGGGCTGGGTACTTACGGACACAGACGGGGGTGTTGCCAGACCAGCGGTGGTCCTGTTCACAGATGCGCACCGACACGCCGATGAGCCGGAAGCCCGGGTTGCACTGGTACACCACGCTGCCCCGGTAGTTGTAGTTCTCCCCGTTGATCTGGCCGTTCACGATGGGCTCGGGGTTTCCGCAGTGGCCAGCTTTAGGAGACACAGTAAAAGTATTATGTCTTCATCTGTTGGCATTAGCCCTGAGGCGCAGGCAGACACATGGCGAGTGCTCTGCACAGCGGCCCCTTTGCGCAGTTGGTTTTTAAATGTACGCCCCGGCAAAAACAATATGGTATGTGACTCCCAGCAGGATGGGGGAAACCACCGGCTCATTAATGAAACTAAATGGTGTTTTTTTATGTGAGTCACTTCGGACACCATCTGCTAAATGACTAAATAGCAACTTGGCAGCGAAAACAGAGTTCCCCTTTTGGAAGCACACATGATGAAGCATAACCCGGTGGCGGATCTCACCCAGGCACTGGACCTGGGATCCACTCCAGAGGCCGTTGGACATGCACTCCCGCACCCGGGAGCCCACTAGCGTGTAGCCCGTGTTGCAGGAGAAGATTGCCGTGGCTCCGTACACCGTCAGCGTTCCGATCTTGTGTCCGTTCGGTGGCGTGCCCAGGTCTCCGCAGGCGATGACTGGGGCGAGAGAGAGTGAGTGGGTGGGTGAGTGAGTGAGTGAGTGAGTGAGTGAGTGAGTGAGTGAGTGAGTGAGTGAGTGAGTGAGTGAGTGAGTGAGTGAGTGAGTGAGTGAGTGAGTGAGTGAGTGAGTGAGAGTGAGTGAGTGAGTGAGAGAGAGTGAGTGAGTGAGTGAGTGAGTGAGAGAGAGAGAGAGAGAGAGAGAGAGAGAGAAAGAGAGAGACGGAGAGGGAGAAGGGGAGAGGGAGAGGGAGAGAGAGACAGAGGGAGAGTGATGGAGAGGGAGAGGGGGAGAGGGAGAGAGAGACAGAGGGAGAGTGATGGAGACGGAGAGGGAGAGGAGAGAGAGACAGAGGGAGAGAGACGGAGAGGGAGAGGGGGAGAGGGAGAGAGAGACAGAGGGAGAGTGATGGAGAGGGAGACGGAGAGAGGAGAGCGAGACAAAGAGCGATAGAGACAAAGTGAGAGGGACAAAGAGAGAGGGACAAGGAGAGACAGAAAGAGAGTCGAGTCGTGGAATAACAGAATCAATCATGTCTTCTTATTGATCGATCATCTATGGTGGAATGGCCACAGTCGATGTGCACTTGGAAGTTATTAAAGCCATTTGTATGCATTATGAGTTCGGCGAGAAAATATTTTTGAAGTGAATGCATATTGGTACTGTTTGGATGACGCATCAATCAAAGCGTATTCCATTTTGTGGTTTGCGAAGATTACACTCACTCTTGCAGGCTGGCCGAGGATCTGGGTAGTCCCAAGTGCTGTTGGCCTGGCAACGGATGACCCTTCGACCCCTGTAGTAATATCCCAGGTCGCAGATGAGCATCATGATGGCATCATATTGGTTTTGAGTGCCGTAGATGAGTCTCCATCTTCCGTGATCCACGGCAGAGTGGCTGATGTCCTGGCAGGAACCAGCTAAAGGGATGGACGGTAAACCACAGGACAGCACACACTGAAAACTATATCTAGTATGCAGGGGAGTAGACTGTTTATAATAATACCATAATTTACATAATGTCTATGCATGTTTCAATCGATCATGTGACTATGCATGGGTTTACTGGGATGATTTATTTATGGGATGCTCCACCTTAAAAGCAATTCATATTAATGATCCCTGTATATATGCTCTATATACTCTGGAATATGGTCTGGGATACCTATTTTGGTAATAAGTGTATATGCACGTCTGTATTTACACGTCTAGGAAAAGCTTAATTAGCTGTGGACTAATTCCTACATTAGAAGACAGATCATTTTCTACCCATTAGTAAATTATTACTTTTTCATTCAGCTGGGAAACATCGCCTCGATAATCAATGGAAGGACCTCCACGGGCAATGAACGCAATGCGTCAGACGGCGCTGACCAAACAAAAGAAATCGCTAACGCTCGATGGCGCTAGCTTAAACTCACCAATTCCCCTCATCATTATACATCGGTTTCAATGTTAAAAAATAAAGTTTTGGCGACTCTCCCCACGGAGCACAGCAGAGAGTGGACCTAGCACTGATGAAGTTCCAGCAGACCGTCAGGGGCGAGGAAGACTCACGCATGCATCTGGGTGGGGCCTCGATGGCGCTCCACCGCCCGGACTCCTGGCAGACCACCGAGGTGGTGCTGGGCCCCTGGAGCCTGAACCCGGGGTTGCACTGGTACTCGGCCCTGGCTCCCAGGGTGAAGTCCTGGCCCAAGATGCTGCCGTTGACCGGTGGCACCGGCATCCCACAGGACAGCACTGGGGGGGAAGGCAGCGAGTGAGAGAGTAAATGCACCTTTTCTTTGTTTATTGTTGTTTGAAATACACCTGAGATGTTTCGGTGGTTTGTTGTTCCGACCGTTGCCAAATGGAAAACATCTGCGTCGCGGAAAAATGTGTTTGTTTTTCCAGGAAGGGAGCCCATACTAATAAACCAGCGCGGTACCCAGAGTTCAGCCCCACCAGTCCCAGTATAGAGTCACACCTGCTGTTTGAATACACTAGACGGTGCTGCACAGAAAACATCGGCTTCGTTCCGATACGCCCAATGGTAAATACTGGACTCCAGAGCCAGCGCGAGTATTTTATGCTGGAGAGCTAGCCTGCACCTGCTGCTGTTTTGACCAGACTGTGAGTGGATGGCCGACCAACTCACCGTCCATCGTGAATTGCAAATACTAGAGTCCCCATGCAAAATGGACGCCCTTTTTTCTCAGGTATTGTCCGGTATTGTGGATGGTACACAAAAGGATGATACATGTCAACTTGGTTTACAGCAATAACAATCTTTCTTTTTAACTTGTTTTCATCAGATTATCTTCTTTTACTTATTATATACAGTATATATATATATTTGTATACTTGTTTTATGCCTTTATGGACCAGAAAGTGTAGAGACAGGAAAGTGGCTTGAAAGAGAAAGGCAATGACATGTATCTGAGAACTGCAAGTCATAAAATAACCTGAGTTTATACAAGGCACATTGGCTACGTGGTTAACACACACGTGGTTAGCACATTAGCATCGGGCCACGAAGTCTACCCCGAAGATTACCTCCAAGGTTTTTACTCAAAAAAGACTTTGCATCTTATGGAAATCACTACAAATGATCAAATCAGCGGGTGAGCCCCAGTAAACATAGTAGACTAATGTCTTACGCAAAATGCGAGGCTGTTATCATCCCTCATGGGTGCATCATAATAATCGTACACTGTTGTGATCTTTATAATGCCAGAACAATATACTGAAACAGATTGTCGTAGCGGTTGGCATAGAAAACAAAAGCGTCAGCTGCAAGAGTCCTTTACCCCCCCCCTTCCCTTCCCCCCCCTGTGCAGTCAGCAGTGTGCGACATAAGTCTCAACCGTCAACTTTATTAAGACGAGATTAGGGAGACATATTCGCAGCTTCCGCAGATATGTGTGCAGTCGACCGCACTAAAGGTCAACACGGGTCTATCCACCGCGCAAGGGGGAGGGCGGTGGGGAGCTCATGGAGCAGCGCTTCTCCCCATACAACCGCTTACTCTCCTGCTCCCGCTTTGACCCCTGTCCGGCACCCCCCTCCCGGTGTACCTTGGCAGAGCGGCACCGGGGCGTTCCACTGGTAGATGCCCTGCTGGTTGCGGGTGCAGGTTGCGCTGCTCTGGCCCACCAGACGGAAGCCCTGGTCGCAGCTGAAGCGCAGGGCGCTGCCCAGCTTGGTGCCGGTCAGGCTGTGCACCGTGCCGTTGAAGGGGTTTCTGGGAGGGCTGCAGTACGCCGCTGTGGTGGAAAGATAACATGCTGTGTCGTTGCTGATATGGTGATGGTGATGGCGATCAAAGAGGTGGATAACAACACATTTCTGTTCAAACTTTGAATATGGAAGGAGGATTCTGTTACTGTGTTCGAGGTATGATATTATAGAGGATACCAGTCTTCCTGTCTTCGGTAGCAAGACAGAAAAGTGCCAACATTAATTAAAGTCTCCTTGCCCAGATCTTATTTTAATTAGCAAAGATGACCGTGAGATCAAAATGAGTAAAGGTCAAAGAAAATTGAATGGAAAGAGAGGGAATTTAATGAGAAATGAATGTCCTGCAAATGTACCTTGAATTCACCAGCATTAAAGAACAGAACACCACATTTTTTAGGACTACTCAAAACTATGCCATTCTTGTGATATGCTCAGGGCCGGTATGACATTAAGAGCAGCAGGGTGTGTGTGTCTTTGTGTGTGTGTGTGTGTGTGTGTGTGTGTGTGTGTGTGTGTGTGTGTGTGTGTGTGTGTGTGTGTGTGTGTGTGTGTGTGTGTGTGTGTGTGTGTGTGTGTGTGTGTGTGTGTGTGTGTGTGTGGGGGTGTATAATAGGATGCTTGGAGGACAAGGACGTGTTAAAGCATGCCATTCATTACACTTAATCTCTAGGACCACATTACATCTCTATAAAAATGCAAATTATGCCCAAAACCTCCCACATCCTCAAAATGAAAACCTAACTACGGTTGGGTCGGGCATGCAAGCGCCAAGCACAGACAACAACTAAATGTATCAGCCATCAATGTTGTCACCTGAATAAAACATAGACAGCCTTTTTTCTAGTTATAGTTTTAACTTATTCAATTGAGATGCAGAGGAACAACAAAAAAAATGAAAAACCCTCTGTTTGGAGCAATTTTGGTACTGTTGAGGGAAACATTGGGTAAACCTATCATTGGCTGTAGAACATTTCCTTCACAGGGGGTCGGACTGCATCAGTTCATCACCTTGGCAATCCCACAAAGGAATCCTGAACAGACATGGTGACTTGACCCTTTATCAAACCATCAGTTGTCATGACTTTACCACCTTGACGTTACCACCTTGACGTTCACTAGAATAAGACTTAGTCCGAGCTTCAAAACAACCGGATGTTCATAGCCTTGCTGTTGTGTTGTGGAACACCTCCATCCTGAACGGTGGTGATGGTGGTGGGGTTTGTCTGGCACACTCTTCCTCTGTCAGTCAGCGTAAATGACATCCGTGGAGGCACCCCAGAGGACCAGCGCGCTCCTTCACTTCTCCCCCTCTCTTCCCCGCTCTGTCTCTCCATCTGTCTGCTTCTGTCTTGGAAGGTACAGCCCGTCCCTTCTGCAATCAGGCCCTTCTGACGCAGGGGGAGAAGCAGATTCTTGTGTCACCAGGCAAATGGATTGAAATGGATAATAGACAGGAAAATGGGGACGAAGGGAGGGGGGATCTTGGTGTGCGTGATAGTGTGTGCCTGTGTGTGTGCATGTGTGGGGGGCACGTGGGTTGTGTGTGGCTGCAATGGAGTGAGGGAGAGACAGGGAGAGAGCGAGAGAGAGATAGAGAGAGCGAGAGCGAGAGCGAGAGCGAGAGCGAGAGCGAGAGAGAGAGAGACAGATTAAGAGATGAAAAACTGGAGCGGGATAGCCAGACGGACAGACAGACAGCCAAGAGGGACAGACAGACTGGTGGAGGAGAGAATCTTCAACAGGTCTTTGGGGAGGAAGGGGCTGAACGCACATCTAAATGAGGCGAGTGAGTGACGTGGAATGAAAAAAAAAGCAGAGAGAGAGAGAGAGAGAGAGAGAGAGAGAGAGAGAGAGAGAGAGAGAGAGAGAGAGAGAGAGAGAGAGAGAGAGAGAGAGAGAGAGAGAGAGAGAGAGAGAGAGAGAGAGAGAGAGAGAGGAAATGGCAAGTCAGAGATGGGGAAAGATAATGAGTATGGGGGGAGAAAGAGACTGCAGGGATCGAGGGAAGGCTCACTAAAGCAGTCGATGGAAGACAGTTCAATAGTTTCAGCGAGCGAGAGAGAGACAGGAGAGAGAGAGAGAGAGAGAGAGAGAGAGAGAGAGAGAGAGAGAGAGAGAGAGAGAGAGAGAGAGAGAGAGAGAGAGAGAGAGAGAGAGAGAGAGAGAGAGAGAGAGAGAGAGAGAGAGAGAGAGAGAGAGAGAGAGAGAACACAGCTGTAGATGTAGGATCTCCCTCACCATCTTTTATCCCACTTCCAACCAATCCGCACGTAGCCTGACATCGGGCAGACCAATTCGCAAATGCGTGTTAGTCTTGAACTTCTCAGTTCACTTTTGATATCCAAGGGGCATTATCAAGAGCTACAATTGGATCGTCCTACAACCAATCAGAGCAACAAAACATCTGACAAGGCGCTGAGCAAACCTTTAAAAAATCCTATCGGAACTACAGGGAATGCACCTTTCTTGCAAACAAAAGCTTTAAGTGCAATCGATACATACCCTTCAGTTAGTTTAAAACTGTCGCGAAAGCCAATTCAACTTACTGTTCCACAACAGGAAAATGCCTGTTTTGAAAATTTTCATCGCATTGAACCGGCCCCCTATTAGATAAATGGTTCTGAATGGTCCAATCCAGGGTCAGGTCTGCTGGAAACCCCTCTGAACGGGAGTGGGGATAGACCATCTGCCAGAGCAAATAAACATGAGCTGGCAGATTTGTCTAGGTCCCGGGCTAATCCATCCCTGCAGACTGCTTCCAACTCCACCTTGGCCCCGGCGACTTGTGAGCTGTTGAGATGTCTCTTCCATCCATCTGTCGCTTAGTGTGGTGAGACATGAGCCATCAGGGCAGGAATAGAAATATGATGGAGGCAGAGGAATCTAAAGGATGGCCATGACAATGATGTAGGTAAGCAAGTGGTTGGTTTGGATGTTGGGGTCGGTAGTGGTAGTGGGTGGTGGTGGTGTTGATGGGGGTAGTGGTGATGATGATGATGATGTGGTGGTGATGATTGTGGTGGGTGGTGGTTGGTAGTGATGGTGGAGGTGGTGATGATGGAGGTGGGTGTTGGTATGTAGTGATGGTGGTGATGATGATGCTGGCAGTGGGTGGTGGTGATGATGGAGGTGGTGGTGGTTAGTAGTCATGACAGAGATTGTAGAGATGGTGCTGTTAGGGGAAGACTAGGCCTCTAAAAACGTCCAGCTGTGGAGAATAACTGAAGGGGGGGGGGGGGGTCTTTTCGGTAAAAGGTGGGCGTATGAGGGGGTGGGCGGCTGGGGACGGTATTAGCCGCGAGGCAGACAGCGGTGTTGATGAAGAACAGACGGAGCCTTGTTTTGGATACTTAATTCAGAACCAGATATTCAGCGGCGGAGCGCACCGCGACCCATCCGTCACAGGGCCGGGACAAAGCAGAAGGAAACAAACCGTTGAAAAACAGGCGCCTCGGCGTTACCCCTGGCAACAGACAACAGGGAATGGAGGGGCATGGAGCCAGGTGCCTTCCCCTCCGTTTAGCTCTGTAAACAGCAGGCCCTAAATGATGATCCTCGCCTCGGGGAACTCCATGTTGACGTGACAAACAATCCTCTGATGAGACATACCCGTTGGCAACAACATCTTGATTTTTTTTTTCCCCCGATCGTGTGTGTTTTTGATTTCATTGCGGTTATGTGTGCAACGTTGCTGATGTTGACTGAGGTAGGAGGCGGGGCCAACCTACCTGAGTATCGTATGCGGAAGCCCTTGTGGCTGGTGGTGTGGTCGAAGGACCAGTGCAGGTACACCTTGTTGCCCGAGCTGGTGATGCTCAGTGGGCTGGAGTAGTTGCCGCTCAGGGTGATCAGGAGGTTGCTCTGTCGGGACGGGCCTGGAGAGAGAGAGAGAGAGAGAGAGAGAGAGAGAGAGAGAGAGAGAGAGAGAGAGAGAGAGAGAGAGAGAGAGAGAGAGAGAGAGAGAGAGAGAGAGAGAGAGAGAGAGAGAGAGAGAGAGAGAGAGAGAGAGAGAGAGAGAGAGAGAGAGAGAGAGAGATGAAGCAAGAGATTGAGATAGAGACAGAAAAAGAAAGAGTAAGAGCAAAAGAGAGATTGGGAGATGAATAAAGTGAGAGAGAGAGCGAGACAGAGTAAATACAGAGAGAGAGCGATAGGGAGAGAGAGGATTTGTTTAGCAATTTGATTTCACAAGAAGGTCATCAGATTGTGTAACTCCTTGGTACACCACACACACACCCACAAATTACACCTCTGAAAGAACGGCCGTTAATTGATCACATTGGAGGACAACAAAATTTTACTCGACTCATGACTCGGGGGGAAAAAAAAAAAGACTCAACGATGTCTTTCCTCACATAGAAACCTCTGGTCCCCGCACCCCAGCTCATTACGGGACAGGCTGGCAATCAGTGAACATTTCTGCCGAGGGCCGGCCATTCTCCCACTCAGTACGAGAGGGAGCGGACCGGGTCTCTCACAGTGCCCTTTAACGACATGCTCATTTGCGACAACGAGGGCGGAGCTGCAGTCGCCATGGGGATGAGGCTTTCTTCTGCATACTGCAGTAGCGCTGCGACTGTCTTTCGTTGAATCGCTTTCAGAAGTTTTTAGATGTCCACTGTGTGTGTGTGTGTGTGTGTGTGTGTGTGTGTGTGTGTGTGTGTGTGTGTGTGTGTGTGTGTGTGTGTGTGTGTGTGTGTGTGTGTGTGTGTGTGTGTGTGTGTGTGTGTGTGTGTGTGTGTGTGTGTGTGACGTGTGTGTGTGTTTCTGCCGATCAGCAGGATTCATAAGGTACTCTGTTTGGGCGAGAGTTTTTGGAAAAGTAACGGCCGCCATTTTGAAACGTGCCAAGGACGAATGTGGGGACTCAACAGTGAGTTTGCCGGGTTCCCTGTTAATGTGCAGTCCTGGGGGGGGGGGGGGGGGGGTGTAGAAGCAGGAAAGCTGTAGCTACGCGGACGGGATCCATAAACATCCACACGCCTCATTATCATGAGCGACCGCTCACTGATCCGCCAACAACGCTGTCTCCATTTTATGTGTATTAAAAAAAAAATACATAAAAGACAAGGTGAGAAGCCATCACATGTACCTCCATATTTTTATTTTTTTACCTTCCCGTAATGCCGGGTCTATTCAAGCTTGTATTACGACGGCGGATGGGTGCTGACCTTCTGTGCTGACTTCAGGTTGGATTGAAATCTCATTTGAAATGAGGTCGTGCTTTGCTCTGACCCTGCGCTGGAAGTGTCCGTAACGGCCGATCGTGGCTCCTCTCGTACACGGGGGTTCTGTTGATTACCTCCTACATCATGTAAAAGGCTATTCCGGCTCTCTCTTGCCCCCTCTCTCTCTCTCTCCAACCCCGAGACCCAACTTCTTCAACAAATGGGCCGTTTTTTTGCGAGGAACCAATTCTGGTTCCGTCTTTTTAGGGTTTTCTTTTATTTTTTATATCGGCTACAGATTTATGTAGTCCTTGTCCTTGCTTTTAATATTGTGACGTCACAACCGACTGATTAACCCACGGCAATAACTAGCTCGGAACGTTCTGAGTTACATTCGTTCTACGTTTATCATGCAGTCTTCCATAAAAAAACAGTCGTAAAAAAAAAGTGGGTGAGCTTCGGGGTTTTCATACACGCTACCGTAATACATAAAAGAAAATAAAAACGGTTTCAAATGTTGAATTCCTTTCGAAAAAAATACATCAAACACAATTTCTTATCCTGTGATACGCGTTTCATTTTACATTTTTTTCACCATTTCGATTTCCATAGGAGAAAAATGTGCTCACCATCAAAGATCTCAAGCTCGTCGAACTGCCGGCTGGTCATGAAGTGCTCTATGGTGAAGGTGATGTTGTAGCCTGGCTCCACCTTCACCACCCAGGAGCACGACTCAAAGTGGGGGAAGCCGTTGCCGGGGGAATGGCTCATGATGACCCCCGTGGAGGCTGTCAGCACCTCGTTCATGGGACACGTCACTGTGGGCGAGAGAGAGAGAGAGAGAGAGGATGAGGAGAGAAAGTCGGAGTGAGAGAGATGAATGGAAGGAGAACAGCAGGAAGGGAGAGGAATGATAGAAATGATACAAAGAGAGATGGAAACAGTCAAACAACCGGAGACAGAGAGACAGAGAGAGAATGAAAGACCGGGCGAGGGAGACCGACAGAGAGAGACAAAGTGAGCGAGTGAAAGCGAGAGATTGAGTTATAAAGAGAGAAGAGCCACGGTCAAATAAATCCAAACTCATTCAAACGAAAGGCGAAGCGAATGGCAGGAATTGTTTATTGTTCCTGAGGTTTTTTTTTTTTGTAATTGCTGATAACTAGAAATGGATGTTCATTCTCCTCGGCGGACATAAATCGCAGAGACACAAATTGGATTGGATTGAGTCTTCCAGTGGTTGGAAGGCACACTTTAAGGTAATTGTCAGTTGAGTCTCTCGCCGCTGTCCCGGGAAAACAAGGACTGACGGCGCACAAAAAATGGCCACTCCTAAGAAAACGAGTTGATGCTATCACTGACATTCCATGAGATGAGTGTATTCTATCTCGCTCTTCCTCTTTCCCCATCCCCCCACCCCGACCCCTTTCAGAATTAATCACATAAATGTGCTTTGCGATACTGTGTGTAGCACAGGAAAACAAAACAAAAGAAGGGCCATGTTCCAAGCACGCACTCGGCTCTCGTTCCCTTGGGTCGTTCGGCGCCCTTGTGGGAAACATCGACGACATGCTGCGACCTTCTGCTAGCAAGAAGCTAAGCTTATGTCGTAGCGGCCTGAGGTCAGCCTGGAAAGATACATGGTCAGCATGAATACAAATAAAAAAACGGAAAATAAATAACAGTAAGCAAAACCCCAAAAACGATAAAATAAAATATCAATAATAATTTATTAGCCTGTAGCCGTATTTATATATTTGTTGGGCGCCTTCAGTCAGAATTTCTCCAACTTTTCCAGACAGCCTTGGAGTTGCCAACTATATGAATTCGACGTAGGCACAGACAGGCTGTGAGGACGTGCTGGAACGGAGCCACAAATGAAGGAAATCCCATGCCTTCAAAGTTAAATCAAGTTCAGCTCAGGAGTTAAGCCATAGCAAACTGTCTACCTTAATGACAACGGCAGCCATCGATTTGGAAACACCTGCCGACAACAGCCTCAAATCTATGAACATTGCATACAAAAAGTGCACAAAGCATAAGAGTATGCTGATGTAAAGGGATTAAGACCTAGGACAGCAAGCAATAGAGCATGAACAGGAGCTGCTCAGCAGCGTGTGTGCATGTGTGTACGTGCCGGTGTGTCTGTCTCTTTGCCTTAAGAAAACGCTTGAATAGGCCCTGACAGGTGTGTGGATAAACAACCTTCACAATTTTAATGTTACTATCGTCCATAAAGAGTGCTGTTCATGCCTGCATGTGGTTGGTACTTTGTATTTATTGCTACGACTTTGTATGTGTGTGTTTGCGTGAGTGTGTGAGTGCAGGCATGCATCAATGGCTGTGTGAGTGTGTCCCTGTGTGTGCATGTCCATTAACCTGAGCAAATGTTTGAGTGTGTGTATGTCTCTCTTGGTTTGCCCTGCCATCCTTCTAAATGGTGTGTTTGGGTAAAAACGCTTTAAACTCTACAAATTCAAGCAGGCGACATTGGTCACATTTATAAAAAGCCTTTGTTTTAACTTAGCTTAGCGTGTCACACTAGTTATGGTTCACTTCCATGGGCTGTTGCAATTTGTAGAAGCAGAAAAACAAGCTGTCAATCACAGGTAGATAGACTGAATGCATTTATTTATTTATTATTTATTCATTGGGTACCTTTTTGATGTTTCGTTGCCATACTTCTAAAGTATTATTAGACAGTTAAAGGGGCTGCTAATTTAACACTATATGGGAATAATTAGGATCATTATTGGGCACGTTGCAATTAATCACGTTCAACTGTTTAGGTAGGCCAGATGCCCATACATAAGGCGTCATGTTTTTCGGCTGCACCTAACAGAATACACGTTTACCCAAAAAGTGCTAATCATTAACACATTATGCTCCTGATTTACAAGAACACTCTTGTATTAAACACGATTAGGTACAAATTTGTTTAGTGCGTGACAAGATGTGCATAAGAACAGATGCTACTTTCTTAAATATCACTGGGGGATATATATATATATATTTAAACATGGTAATACGATCTTCACCTGTAACTGAGATAGGACCATACTTGAGAAAACGAGTACAATCCTGAAGTTAACCCACGGCACGTTTCTGAAGTCGTCACCAACCAGTTTGTAAACGTTCCACTCACCTGTGAACATTTATTTTCGTGACAATTTAGTGCCTTTTGCTGAACTCTTCAACGTCACAATGCTGGGATACAGGTGGTATGTGTGGATGGCTGTCTGGTCAGTGGTTGATTTATCCCAAAAAAAATGTTTTTTATCTTATAGTGTTTCATTTCAACCATTTCAACTATTTCAACTAAAAGCACCATTCACCTTAATACGGAATTTCTGCCTCAAAAGGCTTACGTCTGTCCCTGATCGCTGCCCAAAGTTGCATTCATGCGTCTGGGTTGGGGCTAGAAAGGTCAGGGGAGTTAGGAGGAGAGATGGATGTTTGCTTTGACCTTTCAGATAGCCCATGGCTTCTCTTCCATGGCTGTTTCACACCCTGGCTAACAGCTGGCGAGATGAGCTTATAGAAGCTTTGGCCAGTCGCTCGCCGCTTATTAAGTGAATCCGCCATGAGACGAGACATTACCCTTTGTGCCGTAAACAACAGTGGGATCAGGGGGGAGGAAATGTCTGGAAAAGATCCTCAAGGAGAACTCTCTGAAAATGAGGTTTTGAAGTTTTAAAATGACTGTTTGTAACACAGTTTTCTCGAATTATATTTCGGGTTTAATTCTGTACAGAAAGTCAGAGAATTGTAAATATGGTACATAGAAAATGGTAACTTCTTAATATATATTTTTGCAAACGTCTGAGTGTGCACCTCCGGAAATGTCTGACACATGTTTGGACAGACGGCCCCGTTGGCGTGCCCAAACAGATAGGGACCGAGTGAGGGGTGCTTTTAGACAGCTAAATATACTCCTTGTTTGAGAGTGTTAATGGGTAAGTGAGTGTTGGCACGCATGCACTGGGCCAGTTCCAGAATGACACACACACACACACACACACACACACACACACACACACACACACACACACACACACACACACACACACACACACACACACACACACACACAGTTAAAAGTGACATTAGGGAGGGGAAGTAACCAACTGATGGAGAGGGTAGAGGGGTTGCAGGGAGAATGTGAAAGGATGTGAGGGGCTTTTAGTGAGTGGTTGAGTGTGTGTGTGTGTGTGTGTGTGTGTGTGTGTGTGTGTGTGTGTGTGTGTGTGTGTGTGTGTGTGTGTGTGTGTGTGTGTGTGTGTGTGTGTGTGTGTGTGTGTGGGGGATAACTTTGGAGGTCTGCCTTCCGTTTCTCCCCACAGGTTCATGCATCGCTCTGTGAAGTATATAGCTACAAAACTGAAATGCTCCTTATATCCCCTCCAAACAGAAACACACACACACACACACACACACACACACACACACACACACACACACACACACACACACACACACACACACACACACACACACACACACACACACACACACACACACACACACTGCCAATACATTGTGTTTGCACGATCAAGTGCATTTTTTTCTATAAGTGAGTGTGTGCATCCGTTCGTTGTTTACGTGTGTGTGTGTGTGTGTGTGTGTGTGTGTGTGTGTGTGTGTGTGTGTGTGTGTGTGTGTGTGTGTGTGTGTGTAGTGTGTGTGTGTGTGTGTGTGTGTTTGGCTGCGGGACACGTAGGGGGGGAGTGTACTTGTCAGAGCGGGGAGGGTGATTTGATAGGTGCAGCTGCAGCCTGCATGTCCCCTGCATTACAATGAGCTCCCCGCCTCGTCGCTGCCCTTCTGACGAAGCCTTTCTCTCCCCTCTCTCCTTCACTTAGAACCCCTCTCTCTCTCTCTCTCTCTCTCCCTCTCTCTCTCTCCCTCTCTCTCTCTCTCTCCCTTGTTAGCTCCTGAGCTGCTCCCCGCCACACGCCGTTTCCTTTCTGCTCCTTTGCTAGTCTGCTTCTGTCCTCCGTCCACACGCCGTTTCCTTCTGCCTCCCTTCACTCACATCTGCTTCCTGTCTTCACACGACGACCCCCCAACACACACAACACACACACACACCACACACACACACACACACACACCACACACACACACACACACACACACACACACACACACACACACACACACACACACACACACACACTCCCTAGCGTAGCTATCAGAAAACCCTGTTTTCTTCTTCCCTCCCCCGTTTGTCCCCTTCTTTCGTAGCCCCTGCCTATCCCCCCTTCTCTTTTTAACTAGACTAACGAGCTGGATAAGGTTCACGCTGTGGATTTCTCTACATGGTCTTCGTTATGTTAATCTGAAGACCTTACCCCATCCACATACACACCCTTCCATTGAACCAACTCACCAGAGGATCTAGACTGAGTGATGGAATGGGAACAAGAAAGAGAGACAAAAGAAGAGGGAGAGAGAGAGAGAGAGAGAGAGAGAGAGAGAGAGAGAGAGAGAGAGAGAGAGAGAGAGAGAGAGAGAGAGAGAGAGAGAGAGAGAGAGAGAGAGAGAGAGAGAGAGAGAGAGAGAGAGAGAGAGAGAGAGAGAGAGAGAGGACGGCAGCGGGAAAAGAGGGTGAGATGAAGGGATTTGGAGAGAACCTCACCAGCCATGCTATGAAGGGTCTTCCAGGGGGAAGGCTTAAGATTGGCCTGGGCTGCTGCACGCCATTAGGGTGGAGATGAGTTACGAGGCGAGGGCAAGGGGAGGAGGCCCTGGCGTGACGGGGGAAAGAACCCGATGGTGAAGGGCGAGTTTAGACACCATGGGCCCTGTTTTAACGGTCTGAAACGCAAGTGAGAAGCGCCAAGCGCAAGTAGCTTTGTGGGCAGTTCTATGGCGATGTTGCTAGTTTACCGGCGCATTAATGACTCTTGCGCCCTGCGCAAATCTAAAAAGGGTTGGTCTGGAGTAGCCTGATTACCCGTAGGTGTGGTTTGGGCGTAACTAGCAATAAACCAATGAGAGGGCCAGCTCCCATCCCCTTTAAGAGCCATGAGCGCGTTTGAATCTGACGAGTTGATATTTTGACAGAGCTTTTGCAGTCTCCGATGAGACAGATGCACATGAATTTCAAACTTCAAATGGCTCAGTTTATGGCCAAATAATATGGCCTAATCAACACATGGAATAAGGTTTTCTTCCATAACTTCAAATACTGAGTCCTATTTAATGTGGTTCTATTTAATGATATTTAATGATATATTATATTATAAACATTGTTTTCTTCTTCAGTATTGTATGCATTATCATTATCGACATGTGTTCCTAATATGCATGTGTCCCCCCGTTAATATACATTGCCATGGATTGTATTATGCGTCATGTGTTTAGTTTGCTTGTGTTTAAACAGATGGGCGCGCGCGACCGTGCGTGTGTGTTACACATACACACACGCACGTCCTCATTCATTCATTCTTTTTAACACTGACTCGCGGTAAAACAATGTTTTCTCACGATCAAATACTCATCAATCCTAAAAGTTATGGGCATGTACACGATGTCTGTGTCAAGAAAATATGTGTTGTTTGCAGATGCATTGATTTAAAAGTACAACTTAGTACCACTGTATCAGCTGTTCTTTCCCAAATAATTTACCAAGAATGTGTGGCTAGGTAGATGAGAGAAGCAACGTGTATGCGCGAGGTGCACAAGCAACATTATGTATGTGCCCTTATAAACACATCTGAACAACGCTCCACTGACTTTAAACCAGGTATTTCCTGGTGTGTGGCGCAAGTGCTTTCTGAAACGTCAAAATAGCACCAGGGAACGTTTGCGCCAGAACACGCCTCTTTCACCAAGCCGCCCCTTGGGGCGCAAGATCATTCCCTACTTTACCGACGCGTGGCGCAGGAGGGAAAAGAACGCTCTGCGGCAGTTGCAAACTAGCAACGACCATGCGCCAGTGATTTAGTCAATTGCGCCGGATGCAAGATAGGGCCCCATGAGTAAAGTCTCTCTCTCTCTCTCTCTCTCTCTCTCTCTCTCTCTCTCTCTCTCTCTCTCTCTCTCTCTCTCTCTCTCTCTCTCTCTCTCTCTCTCTCTCTCTCTCTCTCTCTCTCTCTCTCTCTCTCTCTCTCTCTCTCTCTCTCTCTCTCTCTCTCTCTCTCTCTCTCTCTCTCTCTCTCTCTCTCTCTCTCTCATGTCTTCTGCGTCTGTTGGGACTTCTAGCTCTACTTCCACACTGCCATAACCCCCCCCCCATCACACACAAACGCTGTTTCTCCTTAATCGCCAGAGCTCCTCTAACCCAACCTCCCCTTTCGCTGCCCGATCCCCCAAACCACCACCACCACCACACACTGGGGTCATTTGCATATCCTTCCTATTTCAGAGGGCCTAAATTACTTTCATTCATCAAATGGGTTTTTTCTTCGTCTTTCCTTGTACATTCACGGCACAACACTCCAGAGAGCACTCAAGGCGAGTACAGAGGGCAAGAAGTAAAGAGATGGAGATAAATAGTAGCTCTTAGACCCCGGCGACGCAAACAGAGACAAGGATTGATATCAACGTAAATAGAGGGACGTGGGAGACGGAACGAGAAGGAAGATATAAAGAAAGACTGATAGACAAAGAGCAATGGTAGACGGCTAGGGAGCTTGGAATAGTAAAAAAAACGAGGACAAATAGATACATCAAAAATAAAGAAAGTAAGGAGGATAAAGACAGAAAGAGGAAGATAGGTGGAAAAGCACAAACAATGAAAGAATAAACAAAAAAGAAAATGAAAGTAAAAGGAAAAAGGAATGAAAGATGAAAAAAAAGCCTACACAGTATGTGGGTGTGTGTGTGCGTGGTTGTGCGTGCATGCAGGTATGTGTATGTGTCTGTCTGTGTGTGTTCGTGTGCATGTGTGTGTGTGCGCAGGCTCTGAAAAAAAAACAAAAGCGCCACTCACACATCCCCTACTCCCCTCCGGGGGGACGGTGGCCCCGTGGGATCAAAACATCATCTGCATGAAGGCATGCGGTGACACCAAACTGAGAGGCAGTGGCAGCCGTGGCTGTCGGAAAGACAGCACTCAGGCACCCCTGGGACAGGGTAGTGGCGGTGACGCCACTCTGGCGATACCTAAACATCCCTGCTCTGAGCAAATCCTCTCACCCGCTTCTAATGACATCGGTGGGAATTGTTCCCCTCCACACAAAAAGTACAATTACGTAGGTCCAGGGGTCATGTGAAGTACGTAATAGCATGAATGTCCCCTTTGGAATAAAAGGCAGCAACATTTTCAAGGACTAAAGGGATCCTTGAGAAAGACGCCCAGACCTTAATCTGCTCCTTAACGTCTTCATCACTAGGCCAATTTATCAGAGTTTTGCGCAAAAATATCATGAAAGTAAATAGAGTACTTGTCCAAAGATACAAGGAGGATAATATTTGGGCTTGGTGCCATAACAAAGATGAATCCTTTGAGATTTTTGTACGAGTGAAATAGTGAAGCTGGATGCCAATGGGTCAGAGTGAATAATTCAAGTAAATAGCATACAAGCGGGGGATTCAAGAACCCACTCTTCAATTTTGACATTTGACACCCTACTCTATTGAATGTTCAGGGTGAATATAGACGACCAAATCGGGATAAAGACTGCGTGTTCTGATTGAAGGCAATTGAAGGCAATTGAAGTCAGGTCTATTTTCTGTGAAACCCTCTCCTAGCTACCACACATTGATTGCAAACACAGTTTGAAAATGAGGCCCAGACACTTGATTCTCAGTTTATTTTGGTTTTATGTGTTCTAACACAACTTTGATGACAAAAAATAACCATGGCAAGGCTAGGTTTTAACTACAAGAAGTTAAGGTGATAAGTTAAGTTCTTGGTTGGATTTTGGCCTCCATCAGCGTCATATGATTTTCAGTGACGGAGTCCTTGGAGTGTCAGACTTCATGAGATTTTGTTAAGATAACATGACATGAAAAAGATAGCTATTGCTGTGCATATGCACGTTTGAAGCTATGAAAGACATGAAAGCTATCTCACATGTTTCTGCCTTATGACCTCTTTGCATTTGGTGTCAGTGTGTGTTGCCCGGATACGGCTGCTCTCGGGAGATATAGCTTCAAATGACCTGCATCTAAATTCCTGAGAAGTTGCTTTGCATCAAGCAACATCTGCTAAATTACACTGACAACAACCAAAATAAGGAAACTGTATTTCTATATGGCAAGCAAGACCCGGAGCGACAGAACAAGCCAGTAATCACAAGGCAAGGGCCCGTCGGCGGGACGCTCGGCCCTCACTCACCGTCGCATGAAGGCGGAGGGCCCTGGAACTCGAGGTGGATGCCCAGGCGGCATGTCAGGATGGCGTTCCCGCTCAGCTTGTACCCCGGGAGACACCTGTACCGCACGATGTCACCTGTGGGCCGAGACAGGACACAAAAAGGGCTCGGGGTGAGGTGATTCCACACGCGTACAGACAATGGCTCTCTGTTGATTCCACACGCGTACAGACAATGGCTCTCTGTTGATGGGCTCCTGGGAGAGGAATCCGGAATCCCTTGTTTGTCTTGTGGAGAGGCAAAGTTAGAGCTGGCTGTGACCAAGATAGAAGGAATAAACCAGGATTATAAAGCCCTAGCAGGTACCCCTGTTGGAGGAAGCCTTATTCTGCTACCACTTTTGTATTCTGTGTGACAAATCACTTGCAACTGAGCTATGGAAATAAACAGCGAGGGGGAATTAATTTCTGTGCTCATTTCTCCAGGAAAAGGAGAGCACCTGCCCCAGCATCAATTTTGGCTCACTGATAACTTATTCATCGTTCATTTATATCGCTGCCCTGCAGCCTCCTGGGTAACGTAGTTCGGCTAGTCAGTAAATGTTCACCTCTTGCCTGAGGGGATTTTGGGACTTATAGTCAGTACACTCAGGTGTGTGTGTGTGTGTGTGTGTGTGTGTGTGTGTGTGTGTGTGTGTGTGTGTGTGTGTGTGTGTGTGTGTGTGTGTGTGTGTGTGTGTGTGTGTGTGTGTGTGTGTGTGTGTGTAGGGTGTGTGTGTGTAGGGGTGTGTGTGTGAGTGTAGGTGTGAGTGTGAGTGTGTGTGTGTGTGTGCAGGTAAGTGTGTGTGTGTGTGCATATTGAGAATGAACTAAGTTCCTCACTCTGTTTGGGAGACATTATTAATAAAAGTTACTCAAGCTTGAAAATGAACTCGCAGTGGAACTCATTGCTTTCAAATGTTACACTTCCTTGACTCAGGGTTGAAGTACTGTGTGTGTGGGGGGGGGAGAGGGAAGAGAACGAGAAAAAGAGAGAGCAAGAGATTGAGAGAGAGCGAGAGAGCGAGAGAGCGAGAGAGCGAGAGAGAGAGAGAGAGAGAGAGAGTGAGCGAGAGAGCGCAACGCCAAGGGAGAGAGTATTTTAAGGTTTACCTTTTTTTAACAATGGCTTTTATCTTTAAGGCGGGATTCGTCCTCAATATAAAACAAATCCCCTAGTGTGTTTGAGTTTGCATGCGTTAGCGTGTGTTTGTGTGTGCGATGGCTTCAAGCATGCGTTGTACTCACCTATTTTAAATTCCTTGCTTGCCATCAAAATCTCAGCATTAGGAATAATGGGGGGAGGCAGGCAAAACTGGAGTCTGTAGGCTGTTGGAACAGAAACGAAATAAATACACCACAGGGAACAACGGTACGCCTAGTCAAACAAAGCCATTCTTTCAAAGGAAATTGTCAGAGTTCCCCACGCACCCTGGTAGCCGACGCGGAAGAGTCCGCCCTTTTCCGTGTTGCTTCGGAAACGGACCAGCACCTGGTTGGACGTGCTGCTGGGCGGTTCGTTGGGCTCGCCGTCGTTGAACACGCCGAGCTTCCTGGTGGTCTCCTGGGGGCCATCCCTATAAGGGCAGGGGGGGGGGGAGAGAGAGAGAGAGAGAGAGAGAGAGAGAGAGAGAGAGAGAGAGAGAGAGAGAGAGAGAGAGAGAGAGAGAGAGAGAGAGAGAGAGAGAGAGAGAGAGAGAGAGAGAGAGAGAGAGAGACACACACACACACACTGGGTGAGCTGAGCAGAGCTGCTTGGAGGTAAAGTAGAGATCCACTTCTGACAACGGAGGTGATGGAGAACATAGATATGTGTACAGAACAGTATGCGAGAGCTGGCGCAAGTTCAAATTTTAATGAGACAAAAACACTGGGCAAAAACATATCAGCCAAACCGACATACGGCTGAAAGGAGACACCCAGATTGTATTTGGATAAATTCTGACAATAAAAGTAGTAGAAAAACCCAACTTTCATAAACGAGAAGGCTGCACCGCTACCAACCGAATATAGCGGGAATGGCAGACTTGGGGATGATGGGACCGGATGGTACCATCCAGCGGAAAGTGTCTGTGGAAACTGTGGCCCAGCCTTGGCAGTCCCAGAGTGTGGGCATGGCCGATTAAGCCAGTTCGCGGATTCCTGCTGCAGCCATTCAGCTTAAAAACCATCTGTCTTTGGCTGTCAGGCTGGGCATGGGAGATTACAAGCAGCTCTGGATACTGCTGGCTAGGGACCGGTGCCTAACAACACTCTGGCAAAACTGCCATTATGGGGCCCATTTCCTTGGCTCTGAAGTTCATGGATAGACACACACGCACACACATATATAGGAAACTGGGGAATATAATAGCCTCAATTTTGGCTATTTGGGAGCCTTGTTGGTAGAGATCATGAAACAGCGTCGGCCACTGGTTAGAAAACAGCAACTAAATACATTTTAGCCAACTGCTAGCCCTGTTTACTGCAACTAAAACACATGTGTAAAACTCAAGGCCCGGGAGCTAAATCAGGCCCTCAGGCTAGATTGTATCATGCCAATCTTTTGAGTTTTCAATAAATGTTGGGATGCAATCGATAATCACATGTGTGGCACTACAAGTCCCACAAAGCACTGCAAACATGTCTATTTATATTGGTGCTGTGTGCTTAATTGCGGCCCCAGCCTCGCCCTCACGCCCACATGAAAGCCTACATTATATTCAATGACGCATACTAAGAAACCATGACCACTTACCGTTTCAGCAGCAGCATATACTTTGTATAAGGTTGGACCAACATGCTGTGGGGCATTAAGTCTGAGTTCTGGTTTTCCATTGCTAAAGTTGTAACGACAAGCAGCAACTAGAGAGGCAGCCATGTGAATCGTCGCAAATTGCCATGCAATCAAAAAACACTGAAGAAATCCACCTTGAGGTGCATTCAGGAGTTTCACGTTTGGCACCCCTAAACAAAAAAACAGTCAGGTGCTGACTTGAAAAGCACGTAGGTAGAAGTAGTGGGATCAGCCTCAGGTTGTGTATTTGAATATACCTGAGGCAAAACATGGATTACGCTGCCGATTTACGATGTGGTTTTATGATTTGGGTTAATTAGTTCACCAAAAGTCACAGCAACAGGGGCCTTTGGAGTCAGAGTCTCATCTCATCTCTCCCCAACAGCAGCCATGAATTAAACCTTGCACATCAGACAGGACAGACTCCCGGGAACGCAGCAATCCAACAACTCATTGGTATTTAAACCTTGACTGAAAAATGAAGACTATTTTTATATACAACTAAAGTTGTATGTAACTTTTTGGGAAAATACAGTTTTTATTCATTTGAATCTAGAACATGATGAACTAAGAACACGGTTGCCACCCAACCACGTGAGCCCTTGTTTTAATGGGTTAAGAAATAAGAGGCCTACACTGCTTAATTAGGCTACCTTATTTCAGGATGTTATTCTATAATAATATTAACAAGAACGGTATTAAAATAAAGTAATTAAATAATTTGGCTATGGCTAAATAATGACGAATCAAGCAGTTGGGGGGGGCATCATGTCCCCCGTGACATCGATGGAGACGAGTTTGAAGAGGATCCTGAGGAGACTCAAGGAGCCCCCTGTAGCACCCTGTCGGGCCACATTACCGCCAGTTTTGGAGGGTGCCGTAGCGCACCATTTACGGTCAGCGGAGGGTCCTCATGAGCTGCCAGCTGCTCTGTATGCGAGTCATTTACCAGACATGATGCCTTATGAAAGCATTGAACGTCCTGATAGACTCCAGCCACCAAGGCTACAGCCCAGTCACGTTGCTGCTGGCCCGCACACGTTACAGAGAACGGGGCACCCATCAGTTTTAATCTCCAGACCATCAGGCCTCTAACCATATTGATCACATGATTAATCTACATGTGCTAAGGGATATGGTACATTCAATGTACTTAAAGTGAATGTAGATATTCATTGGCACACCCCCCCTTTATATGTGAAGTCATTAAAATTGATATTCTTTATCAATTCATACAATCCCTTATGCAGCCACCAGGATACAGTACATGGGCCACATTCTAAATTTTTACATTTTCTTGAACTGTGGCTAGTCTTTCATGTTAATAATGTATATTTTTGATTGTCTTGTCATATCTTTGTCTCTATCTTTGACTCTTTTTAATAATTTGCTTTCTTCTTGGTTCTGGCTTCTTTGCATTTGTTTCTTGCCTTATAACAAGGAGTCAGAATGGCCTGTGTTAAACTATGCATATGACAAATCCTTAACTTTGACTTTGAATGTAGTGCCAGTTAAGGGCCTTTTTTGTATTTAAATAAAAGTTGTAATCCTTCCCTTTTAATAAAATATTAAAAGATTTTTGACATGACAATTCGGTCCAGTGCCTCACTTTATAAACACACTTCATAAACTGGACATTGTCAGGTTGAAAGTATGCACAGGATGAATGAGGACATGGGTATGTGAGAGAGAGAGAGAGAGAGAGAGAGAGAGAGAGAGAGAGAGAGAGAGAGAGAGAGAGAGAGAGAGAGAGAGAGAGAGAGAGAGAGAGAGAGAGAGAGAGAGAGAGAGAGAGAGAGAGAGAGAGAGAGAGAGAGAGAGAGAGACGCACACACACACACACAGGAAACGACGAGATGGAAGGGCCTCAGAGCGGATTAGCTAACTGAACCCTGACTCCCTCATTTGTCCAGCGATAGAGGTAGGGAAGAGCGGGTCAGTCAGTGTAACAGAGATAGAGGGAACATAGAAGAATGGATCCAAGAGCCGTAGAAAGAATAGGTGGCCGGATCATTTGAAAATACTCGAAGAAGGCTCAGGAAAGGAACAATGAAAGGAAAGTGTGTGGAGGTGTGACAGGTGAAGAAAGGTTAGAAAGGTAAGTGTGTGGAGGTGTGACGGGTTGAGAAAGGTTCAGAAACAAAGGTTTGAAAGAGGCGTGAATGAACAGCAGATCTCATGTCACGCTCAATTTGTCGGGTGAACAACACAAGACAAACAAAAGGAGGTGTTGAAAAAATGCGTGAAACAATTCCGAGCAGCATCACAACCTAAAGGTTGATCGCAGCGGAGGCCTACCAGACGGTGATGAAGTCGTGGGGGCCGTGCACCTGCAGCAGGGTGAAGTTGAGCCGGACCCCCAGGCCGGGAGCAACGGTGATCAGCCAGGCGCAGTCGGCGGAGCCTGGGTACTCCTCGGGGTACCCCGGGGAGAAGATGGTCCCGTTGTCCGCGGTTATGTTCCCGCCGCAAGGCACTGGTGGGAGGGGGGGAAGAGAGAGAGAGAGAGAGAGAGAGAGAGAGAGAGAGAGAGAGAGAGAGAGAGAGAGAGAGAGAGAGAGAGAGAGAGAGAGAGAGAGAGAGAGAGAGAGAGAGAAAAAATTGTGTGATCGTCGGTGGGTTACAAACATAACGGGTCAAACTGAAGAAGTCAGGGATATTTGTTTTTCATTGGCAGTTTGCGCCTCGGTTCTCCCTCGACAGACCTCTCTACCAAACATGCATGCCCCACATATAGCATACTTGTGTTTGTGTGTGTGACTGAGTTGGAGCCAAGCTCAATCCAAACATTTTCTCCTACTTGACCGCTGTTCCACGGCCAGACAACATTAATGCTAAATGTCTGTAATGCCCACGCATTCAGAAACCCATAAAACACAAGCATTGCCAGTGGGTCATGAAAATGCATGCAACACAGAGATGCACGTAAACACAGCAGCCACGCAGCAGAGACTAACTCTGAATGGGGCGATTTCAACATCCTCAAGAAATCCTGGAACTCGCTTGGTGTCTCAGCCGTGATTAAATCTCTCTCTCCTTAGGGCTCATTACTAGTGCGCGGGGAGGGATGATTATATTGATTGGGTAGAAGGGTGGAGGGTTGAGGGGGGCTAACAGAGGGGGCTGGTAATCACTGCACAGCAGACACATCCCAGGGAAGCACCCCCAGTTGGGGCATACAGTTTAATGTGTCACACTCTGGAGGTTCGGGACATGCGGGATTAGCCATGATTCCCGCAGCAAAGATTTGCACGCTGCATTGCTAAGCACAGCCGCTGAGTCGGCGTGTTTGCGGCGCCGACGTGTTAGCGCACAAAACAACAGCAGGTGCTTCTGGCTCCTAATGGTCGACCTGAAGCTTCGCATGAAGGATCTCTAGACCCTTCCACAAGGACGTTCTGGTACTTAGAGCCGCACCGGGCATGCCGTGATCAATTTTTGTCGGATTACCTTCCCTAGCTGAAGATGCCACATACAGTATAATGTGGATGAGTTAGAACGTCTTCATACGATAAAGTTAAAGTGTACAGACTGCGGCTAATTTGTCTTACAACTCTATTCTAGAGTTCCAACAATGTATATGGACGACCAATTGTGCAGATGAAATAGTTCATTAATGTTTAATAATTGACCCATTTAAAGACCCATTTAAAAAAGAATGCATTAATTGATCAACAATGATAGTTTTTAGTGATCATTACATTTAATTGGTTGGTTGAGGGAAGACAGACTTTAAATTAAATTATACAAATTTAATTTAATAGTAGCCTACACTTTTTGCTAGTTTTAAAACAATGGTATATTGGTCTATTGCTAAATGACAAATTAAATGGCCTTTTTAACACTGTTTAGGAGGATGTTTAAATAATCACTATATAATAATTTGTAAATTGTTTTCCGTATTAATTTCATTTTCCTTCACGCAGTTCACTCACCACACTGAGTTAACAAGGACAAGCACTTTATTTAAAGCTTGCGAACCATCTGACTGTAACAGAAAAACTAGAGATTCTACCGAGATGTAACGCAATTGGCAAAATTCATTCACCATTGAATGCTGGCTAGCTTTGGTTCATGTTCACATATTGCTTTTTCTTGGCATGAACACTGGTCCATTGAAGAATGTGTTTGCAGTGACCAGGGCATCTGTGTCCAGGGCAGAATTTAGTGATGGTTACCACAAAACGAACAACATGTGCACATGATGAAAAGTGCATTATCCAATGGCCTGAGGCAGGCAATGCTGAATCTGTGTCTATGTGTGTGTGTGCTTGTGTCTACGTGTGTGCACTGTATTGTCAGTGTACTGTATTTGATGGCCTTTACGTTTCCATGTGTTATAGGAACAGGTCATTATAGGAGTCTCTAGAAACAGGAAATAAATCAATAAGAAGATAGAGAGGAGATTTTGGTTCCATGTCGAGGAGGAAGAGGGAAATGAACAAAAATCTGTGCAGGTGTGTGTGGGAGAGGGACAACATGGGTTAGGTCCGCAAAACAGCATTTGCGCTACGCTCTTATGACAGAGCGCCACATTGCTGGTGAAACGAAACAACGATGCAACGTCAACAGCGTCTAAACTTGGACAACGGCCCCCTAATGTCAGATGTACCAGCACCATGCGTCCATCGCTACAGCGTGTTCACAGGCTTTTTCGGCTTTCTTGGGACATATGAAACAGCGTTTATTAAATCCGTCCTCGCGAATATGCTGTTTGGATCCTATTAAGCGTAGATCTGTCCCCTCCTCTGCCTTCATCTCACAGTGCGGCTGTCCCCTTTCACCGCGAGACTGTGAAGCCCGGTTCAATCCCGGTCCCGGTAAGAACTCCCAGGGCCCGCCTGTTCAGCTCACAGCGGCGTGGTGAACACGAGGCGTGGCCCGACGACAACGGTTGGAGCCTGTTTGCAGAACGCTATACAAACAGGATTGTTTATGTTGCATTTTTTTTCAAACCGCACCCACACACTCCTTTCTTTGCATATATATATATATATATATATATATATATATATATATATATATATATATATATATAGGAGGTATTCTGCACGCAGCTGTCACACCGGCTGAGTTCAAAGACACAATGCACCTCTAAAGGTGTATATACATCAAAAGAAGAAATGCACACTTGAAAGTCGTAGCCAGGAGTACGCCGTGACAAGAGGTGTTGGTGCCAACCGTGTCTACTGAGAGGTCTGCTGCCTTCAAGCCCCCATCTTCAAGTCTCCAATGGTACCCATGGGAACAAACCTAAATAGGGGTGATGAGAGATGATAATTCATCTGTCCCTCTCTCTCTCCCTCTCCCTCACTCTCCATCCCTCCCTCTCTCTCCCTCCCCCTCTGCCTCTCCCTCTCCCTCCTTCTCCCCCTCCCTACCTCTCTCTATCAATCTCCCGCATGTCACAGACGTTATATCCGGCTCAGGGTAATTTTGTCTTATTGAATATTTGACGGCCGGTGCAGGAGAGCTGGAGAATCTAGGTCAAGGACGAGCATTACTTTGCTTTTCTCAATAAATCCCCAACCCTCTCATCTTACTTCACCCCACCAAGACCACCACCTTCATCACCAGCACCACCACCACGTCCCCGTCCCCCCCACCAACATAAACACACCGGCTCCTCTTCCACCCTCCCTTTTGCCCATCTATCTGGCCAGTATTGATTCCTTATCGAATAGCACTTTCCGTGGGTAATGGGCGCCATAATGATCCAGTACAATTTGCATTCTGCATAATGGACCAATAATTGCAGCGCAGCGTTAGTGTGTCAGCAGGTTATCTAATGAGTTCAATGATAAGTAGATTAGAGATTAATTAGGTAAAGTTAAGATACAATAAGGCCTGAGATGGTCATATTTACCTGGTGCCCCTTCCCCCACACACAGTAACACAGTAACACATACACACACAAATACACACACGCAAACACACACACACACACACACACACAAAAAACACTAACACACACCTTCACAGCGGGGGATGGGGTGGTCCCAGTTGCGCGTGGTGCCGTGTTCGCAGGTGATGATGGAATGTCCCGTGAGCTGGTACCCGGGGAGGCACTCGAAGGAGATGGACTGGCCCACGTTGAAGCCCGCCCCCACCACTACCCCGTAGTGGAAGGGCTCCGGATCGGGGCACTCCTGAAGTTCATAGGCTGCGAGGAAGAGCGGACTTTCATTAGGAGACAGGAGGACACAGAGACACCCAGGCAAAGATATCGGCAGGATGGTGACGCTGTGATATAGGACTGTCCATGGGACTCTCAATGGGAGAACAGACTGGAAGGTGTTTGGAGGAAACAGATTTATGTTACACCATGGCCTGGTGCAGAACCATTTAGGCCTTCAGTTCAGGGTTCACTGTAGGCAGCTGAGCTGGAACAAAACCCCTTTGAATGAAGTAAATGGAAGGTTTGAGAAATTCTTAACAGAAAAAATGGAGAGTGGAGGCAGACCTCAAAGATGACCCCCGCTCTAAAGCCACAGAAATCCTATTTCAACTTTTCCTTTGAAATATAAAGAGATTTCATTAAGGCAGATGTACTGTAATTAATTTGGCGACTTCAGTTAGTGCTTGATGGTTAGAATAGAAAAGTTCTGGCCGGCTACACTCCAGTGACTCAGATAAGACACTCCTCATTGAAATGGACCTGGCTCCATTGTGCGCTGGGTAATGTTGACTGTACGGCTCCTTCACGTGTTGCGTGTTGTGGCAGTAAATCATTGAATCCAGACACATTCTGCTGAGACCCAGAAGGTGCGCTTGAAGCACGCAAGGATAATCGTTTTAGCAATCAATAGTAACCTACTAGAAACGTAACCAAGTCACAAATATTCACAACACTCAAGGCGGCAAGAAAATCAATAATTATAAAACATGCGTGTCTTATAAACGCTAAGATATTAACATTTGTCAATGACCATTGCAATTTTTTGGATTTATTTTCCTCTTCCTTCATGAACACCACACCTCACTTTACCATCCCCGAGCTTCCTCTAATAAACCTACAGCTCGATGGTGCACGGTGCCCCCAACGGAGACTCCAAGGCAGCGCTGCATGGAAGGCACTTCCCGCCCCCAACAGCTTGCAAACCTATAGGATCAATTGCCTTGTTTGTGCTGCCAAGACCATTAGCTCACAGGCTACTCTCCAGCACTGTAGCGATCGGATTGGATTGGGTCTACCCATCTCGGTCTCCCCTTAAAGCACTAATAGACTCGCATGCCCAGCAGGTGCTTGCGGGATCACCTTACAAAATGACCACCTGCTGTGCCTATTTTTCCACTCACAGTGGTGAGTGATAAAACCTTACTGCCGGATGGATAAAGTGGAAATCCCCCATCCATCCATTCCACCCCCCCATCCATCCCCCCCCCTTCCTCCCTGCCATCACTGCAGCAACCGTGCTAGCTTACACTGTTGGCCTCGCCTACCTCTCCAGAACTTCTTCTACTTCTACCTTTATTGCTCCTGCTGCTGATTTATACTTTTTTTAAGTAAAGTTAAGGAAATGCATATGACAGCTCTAATAGTCGTTAGATATCTATATATGCATTTAAATGATGTAATGAAAACATATTGCTGGGAATGTGTTAATGCAGTAGGGGGTATTACCCGTTGCACAGGTGAATAATTGAATCGTTAACTTAGCGTTTACATTTACATACATTTACCTACTTATTTTAGGCCATTTACATGGAATTATGGATTATTATATATGTATTCGATTTATGCAGTTGATGAAGTGAGCGTTTTCGTCTGCTGAATACAGCAGCTGAGCAGCTTGCTGTAGCCTCGAGTAGAGAAGGCTGTAAAAATGGATTTCTACAGATCACCGTCTCTTTGTGGGAGATCATTCATGCATATTGTGCATTAAAAAGGTGATGGTGGTTTTATGGTGTGTGTGTGTGTGTGTGTGTGTGTGTGTGTGTGTGTGTGTGTGTGTGTGTGTGTGTGTGTGTGTGTGTGTGTGTGGTGTGTGCGTGCGTGCGTGCGTGCGTGCGTGCGTGCGTGCGTGCGTGCGTGCGTGTGTGCTGCGTGCGTGTGCGTGCGGTGCGTGCGTGCGTGCGTGCGTGCGTGTGTGCGTGCGTGTGCGTGTGTGTGTGTGTGTGTCTGTGTGTGTGTGTGTGTGTGTGTGCGTGTGTAGGTGTGTGTGTAGGTGTGTATGTGTGTGTGCGTGTGTGTATGCGTGTGTGTGAGCGAGGGAGACCGTTTTGCCAAATATAATGGCTGCTTTCTATGCTAATGGAACCATAATTATGCAAATGCTCAACATATTTTCCATTGGCCGACTTATTTACCGCCTCTCAAAGACAAGATGAATAATTAAAGAGGGAAAGATGGAACGATGAAGAGAAGTAAAGAAAGAAACAAAGTGTAAAATATGTTTACAAATATTTTAGCGAAAAATTAAAATACGGAAAGAAAGAACGAAAGAAAGAGGGTGAAAACAAAGGATGAAAGAAACAACAACTTAACGAAAGAAAGAAGGAAGGAAATAAATCAATGTGGATAAGTCCTGTTGTCCCTCTGTGCTTCTGCCACGTTAGCCAAGGGAGAACAAAACATTCACTCATAAGCCTGGCGCAGAAATGCAGACCGCCGCCTTTCAAAAAGCCAAAGAGTTCCCAAGTCTCTGTTACGGAGCGAACCCATCGCCTAAGTGATCAACTCTTGTTTCATGCAGAGATTTATGGATCCACAGCCTTCACTGAGTCACTGTAGTGTTGGTTCCTTTGATGCATGGGAGCTCCGTGTGTAATGCGGCAATAGTGTGCGTTTACATGCATAAAGGTTGCACAATGCAGCCAAAGTGACGTTGATAGTTCCTAAATTAACTTGCAAACGATAAAAGAAAACGCTTGCAGGGACGATGATTTAGCCTTTCTGCTTTCTGGAGTCATGATTCATCCCTATAACCTCTATTCCTTGAGGCATTCTTGTGCTTGTGTCAATTTAGGCAAATTGCTCTGTTCATTTTGATTGCATTCTGTGGCCCCTTTGCAGAACCAAACATAATCACCTTGTTTAGTAGATAGGCACTTTTAGGTGACAGCTGCCAGAAAATGTTTTGTTAGGTGGCCAAACAGTGGCAGCGGCATTGAGTGTGTATGTTTACTCGTTCTTTTCCGAAAAACAAATGAATAAACACATGTTCAAAATTGAAATCCACCCAATAAACAGTTTAGAACAGATAAGGGTTTTGCCGAAAGTGTTTTTTTGGTGATTTCAATTTTGAACCTATCAACCAAGTTTACACACTCTACATTTACCTTTAAATGTATTATTCTCTGTTCACTGGCGTCTTAATGTGGTAGCGTCCCTTACCTTGGTACTCTAACCTGAAGCCCGGTTTGTTCTGCGAGTGGTCGCTATGGAAGTACACGGTGGTCTCGTGAGAGGTAGTGAGCAAGGAGGAGGGAACGTCGGTGCCGCTGAATCGACCAATCACGGTGCTGGTATCCAGTGGCCCGTTGCGGATCTCTAAGAAGTCGTGGTTGGCCTCGGTGGAGAAGTTCAGGAACTGAATGTGGGCTCCTGTAAACACACAGCGACCATTAGTGCAATGAATAACCTGACGAGGACTGGGAGCATTAGCGCGATTAGAACTCCACCTACCATAACCAACCGGCAGGTATACTCTCCAGGTGCAGTCACTGTTGCTAGGGTAGTTGCCAGGGAAACCAGGACTTAGGATCATGCCCTCCATCTCCTCGTGGATACCACCGCATTGAGCTAGCGAAAAGACGGTCAGATGTTGAGTACGCAACAAAATGAGCAAAATTTGCACCGCAGAGCAAGATTTCCGTTTGATTTCTCCAGAAATACATCAAACACTAGAAAGAGAATGGCATCTGTCCGCGAGTTGTGTTTTTGTGTGCGTGGAGACTGAGCAACCTCTTAAAAAGAGAAGACTTTATGTTCCCTGTTTAAAGCGAACAACCAGGGAAAAGAAATAGGTACGCGATAAAAAAATGGGTCATTCACTTTATAGGTCTATCAAGAGAGGAGAAGAGAGATCAAGTATATCAAAGGAGCCCTGAAGTACTTCTGATCTCTCTTCACATGCCACATTTTCCAAGACCAAGAGACACATCGCTCAGTATGCTAACGTGCCGTTTCATCTATCGTCTTCCCTTCCGCTCACGCTCAATCTCACCCTCCGAAGACTTTCATATTCCCGTGGCCATTGAGAATAAAGCACCATTCAAAAAAACCTTTTCTAAAAACAAAAATACTTAAAGATATGTGTCTATATTTTTATTCTGACCGGGATCGTCTATTCTTCTTCATTTGATGATTACTAGTGTGTTCTTGCAGTTTAGCTTGTGACCAAAATATATTTCATTTAATTGAGGAAAATATGGGAATCTGGTGAAACCAATCGCAGGGAAGTAACAACTATACACAGTTCAAGCTGAGTCAAGTTGAAACACGTAGGTGAACAGCAACAAAACAGGGCCGCCACATTCAACAGTGTGAGTGGTGGTGGTGGAAAACCGCGCTACGAGCTACGCTACGAGCTACGCTACGAGCTAAGTGGAGGGCGGAGTCGGGTGAATAAGTGTTTGGGGTTAAAAGTTTGCCTGTGCCAGCAGAAAAAAAAAAGCTGTGGCTAATCACAGAACTGCTGATGCCTGCAAACGCCATGAATCCCCCCCCTGGCCTTTGACCAATCACTGCCGGGCGATGGACCAAATTAGGCAATAGTAGGTCGTTCCAATAAGTGGGATCTGTTTGTCAGGAGTACTCCCTCCTTCCTCATGGGCTGAAAGCAGGCGGTTAAAACAAGTGATGCAGAGAGCGTCAGCATCTGTTGCAGCTTTGGGGCATTGGCGACCTTCAAAGCAGAGATGTAGTATAGAGAGATCAAATACACCCACCCACACACACACACACGTCAGTTTTTCCCCATCTGGAATGACAATATGCTGGGGGGGGGGTTAACGGAGACTCCTATGGGAAGGTAGAGAGAAAGGTGTTGTTTTGTGCCATGCAGCTCAGTGTGTGTTCAGAGACCTTGAGGTCTGAGAAGCTTGTCTAATGGGTGAACTAGTCAGCCGTCTCCTAAGACACACGCACGCCCGCACACACGCACGCGCACACATACACACAAACCAGAGGCACGTGCCGGCTAGCATGGACACAGCTGACCGTTTTTCTAAAAGGCCAGCTGTGTGGCAAATGCCGGAGTCTAAGTGACATGGAGATTTTCTGACAGAGTAATCTTTCTGATTGTTGGCTGGTTAAGACGGATCTTCGAAAAAAGCACACACACACACAAACACACACACACTCGCAGACACACACCGGCCTTCGGTGGCCCGGGCAGTCCGTTGTCGGTGAAACATGTGTATGTAGGCAGTTAGGATATGCGTGGTAGGGATGGACAGCGGGAGGCAGAGAAGGGCGGAGGAAGTGAAGGAACAGGAAGGGGCTATTACCGATACAGAGGGGGGGCGGATGGTTCCATCGTCTGACCGGCCCTGGCATACAGGAGATGTGAGAGTTCCCCTGGAGAGCACGCACAAACACATCAAGCATACACACACATGACAAAAAAACAGACACACACATGACAAAAAACAGACACACACATGACAAAAAAGTAGAGAAGAAATAAGAGGAAGTTAATTAATTAAGTCTTCTGTTGCTTCAGTTCTCTCTCTCTCTCCCCCCCTCTCCCTCTCTCTCTCCCTATCCCCCCCCCCCCCCACCCTCTCTCTCTCCCTCTCCCCCCCCCCCCCCCCCAAGGCTGCAGACACAGAACAACGGCACAGAGAAAGTGTCACAAGCATATCAAGAAATCGCGAAGAGCAATTGCTCTGTAGGACTTGCTGAGCAAGAAGGAAATAAAATGAGTGTGTGAGAGAGACAGAGAGACAGTGATATGCAGAGGGACATATTACACATAATTCATGGATTGATCACTACGCTTGCTTGAATAGGAAGCAGACAACACGAGTGATAGCCTGACGAAACTCCCATCCTGCGAGGTGGCTTACACACGCCTGTGGGGAACATGTAAATATGAATAAATATATATACATTGCGCCGCAGCAGACTGCAGCATACATTACTTGACCTTTCTGTAAACACTTGAATGGTAGCGGCGCAGAACTGTCAGTCACAGTAATGAGACGCTGGAACGATATAATTCAGGGACCGGGGGGAGGGGGTTGAGGGGTTGAGGGGTGTTCCAGTCTGATACGTCCTGGATAGCTGTCAGAAACAGTCAAGCCATGTCAGCTTCACGGGTATCCAGCCTGCTGCTGGCGTTCTGTATCCAGATCCAGCATGGGATAGACTATTTCCTTTTTTGTTTGTACTTTGTAAAAATCCATGCTTATCATACATCTATGTTATTTTCCTGGGTGCATTACAGTGTATATTGTTCTGCTACTAAATAGCCAATGGAGTGCATTTACGCAGCGATTTTCTGACCTGGGGCAACAAAAACTCTATTATAAATGGATCAAATTCACCCATTCATACACCACGAGGTGGTGTCAACTAAGGGAACAGCCATCTGGCAACCTTCTGGTTCCAGACAGTGCCACTGTACCCCCTCAGCCTCTGCCGCCCTTATAGCATTATAGCAGTAAATAATGCATTTTATTTAATACACAAAGATGCATGTTGCATTGTTTTCTCTGATCAGTGACCACCTCTTCCTTCTTAACAACTACCACTGCAAATCAGCCCAAAGCCAAATATGCTATTTTGCTGTTGCTGATGCTACATTCAGCGCTATACAGTATGTGTCTATACAGAGATAATGGAAAGGCTTGTGCTGGACCAAGGGACCCCAGAGGAATAGTGAGGCTGCATGCTTTATATAAAGCATTTCTCTGACACTTTGCATCATCAATCATACGCTTAGCGCTGACACCTCTGTAAGAATCGAGAGGCAACACATATTTTCTTTTTGCCCACTTTGGGCAGACATTTCTCCAATATGACCCCAAATGAAAAGTATAATCCATTTTTGGTTAACCCACTGAGGGGAACTGCATAAAAGTTTGCAGTGCATCCCGTCGAAGAAACCAACAACACTAAACACTATTACAAAAAGTCTGACAATGATATATAGTCAATCAACTTGAAAAAGTTGGTGTTAAGTTTTGAAAACGTCCCTCATCTGAACGCGTGCGCGTGTGTTTGCGCATGTGTGTGTAAGTGCGTGTGTGTACGTGCGTGCTTTGTGTGTGTGAGCTGGATGGTGTGTATATGGAGGTGGAGGTGAGTGGACGCTGTAGATAGGGTGGTGTTACCTGCAGCGTGTATCCGGGCTCACACTGAAAGGACACCACGTTGTTCATCTGGAGTCTCTCTCCCACCTTAAACCCGTTCATGGGCACCAACGGCTCTGGGCAGCTGGTCAGCGACACGGCTGGAAGGGGCACACCGTCATGATGATGAGGCATACCTCGACACATTCGAATCAGACCCTCCTGCGTCACAGTGGGGCAGGGCCGTCTAGTGCTGAGGCAGTGGCCTACTAGTTTACACAAAGGCGTCCATTGGGCAAGATGCCTAACCACTGCTTGCGCATTAATGCAAAACACAATGCAATCAACTTAAAAACCTCTAGCGAGAAAATATCCAAAGCAAAACGTTTGTCGCTTCAGGTGAAAGTGTCCTTAACGAAAAATTATAAATATCAATAAAAACACCTCTGCACTATAACATTGACGTAGTAAAAGGTCAATAGAGGGATTACGCGCCGAAAAAAAGGAAATGCTTTAGATTCCGTTCCTTTGCTCTGTACGTGACGGGACTCTCCTTACTTTTGTACTCCAGTCTGAACCCGGCGGCAGACACACTGATGTCTGAGAAGAAGTGCAGGTAGAGCTGGTTGGAGGTGCTGTTGAGGAGGGCAGGGACCGTGGTGCCTTTAGGGAGGAGGAAGGGGAGATGAAGAGAAGCAGTTAAGCATGGCCACCCGATTCCTTCGGTGACTGTCTGGTAGTTTTTAGACGCTTCCTCATCCAGCACTTCTCCCACTGCAGAATTTGTGTTGTTACTTCAATATTGATCGTACCCTTTGATTGTGCTCAGTGTGGACTTGTTAGGCTTTTGATTTAAACTCGAGTGCTAAATTGCTACATGAAATACTAATAATGCATCCGTGCAAAAAGGGTAATGCAAGAAAAATAAATCCATTGGCAAAATAGCTGTAAAATCATATTAAACCACAGGCTTGTTTGCCAGTGTTTGAGTAACTACATGTTTGAGCACACAAGGGGACCAGGGTTTTGTTAACATAGATGAGAACAGATGCAGAAATCCATGAACCGCTGGGTCTCTGCTGAGTACAAAGGGGGAGAGGGGTGGACAACTGGCTGCACAGGGCAGTACAAGCAGTCTTCATACCTTCATACGCTTTTAATGAGCAAACAGAGAACATATTCCCAATGCCCTTATCAATAACGCCCTGTTTGTGCCATGCCTGCCCATACCATGGGGAAATGTTCATGGACTTTCTCGTGGATTAATAGGATTGTACACGTGTTCATTCTTTTCTTTGCATCTTTAGTTTCTCGTTCCATGTGTTCCCGTGAAATCATGAAATATGGAAATATGAAAAAAATGTGACTGCTGTCCGGCACCAGGCTGCTTTTCCAGTGTAACAATACACAGTGGATGCTCTAGCAA
>OLKM01000046.1:240407-330407 GCA_900291075.1 Melanogrammus aeglefinus
AAACGCACACAGCTAATTCCATGTCATTGAGTAGCGTGGCATGCTAAATGTGCTTGGGGGGGGGGGGGGGTCTGAGACTGGGGCGTTCGACCTCCAAGGACAGTCTGTGGACGTGAGGCATACGAGCTAATAGCTGAGGGATGCCACTGAGGTCATTAGCTACAGTGACTAAACACAGGGCCCCGTGCCTTTCCATCAGGCACATCCGTGGTGAGCCTGCCTCCAGGGGGGCCGATAAAACGCGGAGAACCACGTGAACAAGGCTTACCATACATCCCGGCCACTGTGTAGTGTAACACAAAAGAAAGTAACAATTTCCAAAAATAGAGTCTTTGAAGTTGCGATTTACTTCAAAAATGTGGGGGAAAATATTTTTTGGAATTGTGCCGAATTTTATCAAAATACAAAGTTGTTTTGACTTTTGACGTTACACAGAACCAAGTCCATCCGGGGATGGGAACATTCTTTTAAATCCTATGTAATCCCAGTGCCTGCAACATGTTGGGTTCTTGTAGGTGTTATTTCTCATCCTTTTGGCCCGTGCTCCTGTTCTGAGGGTTTTAAAAGCCCTTGACGAAACAACAGTCTATACTCCTGAAGCAATGCCGTCCCTCGGTGGAGAAGGGAGAGTTGGCCTTGGACGAACTTCGACTATTATGTGTCTTAGCATTCGGAAATAGGCCTCACCGAGCTACAATGAATCTTTCTTTTAATGTAGGGATTCACCACTGCTCAAGGGACAGGTTGCAGACTGCTGCACAGGTTTTGACCCTCAGGGCATAAGTGTGCCACATATGTTGTGTGTGTGTGTGTGTGTGTGTGTGTGTGTGTGTGTGTGTGTGTGTGTGTGTGTGTGTGTGTGTGTGTGTGTGGTGTGTGTGTGTGTGTGTGTGTGTGTGTGTGTGTGTGTGTGTGTGTGTGTGTGGAGGTGGCAGAAGGCAGCTGGAAATAAGACCACCTGTGCGTTGCCTGGTGTCCAGAACCACGGAATAGACCCAGGCTTCATGGTACTTATTACCTGTGTCTATTGAATTAACGTTGCATTACAGATCACCTCGTTTCTACCATTAGGGTTCCGGGAGTAGATTATTTTCAGAGCAAATTGTGATGTTCCCTGGGCTAGTGTTTACAATGGTCGGGCTAGTGGCTTTTCAAAGAATGACCTTAATGTCACAATGACCTTGATGTCAACCAGCAATCAAGCAATCGATCAAGAGAGCACTTTGCCTTGTGGGTATTTTTATTCTTTTCAAGACTTGTATTGCATAAAACTGACACTTTGTTTGTTACAAAAATAAATCTTGTAGTTGAAGTTATATGAACTGTTATTACATATATTCATCACTTGGTTGTAGGGGTGGGAATCTCTTGGCATCTCACGATTCGATTCCGATTATGAGGTCAACGATTCAGCTTCAGTTATAATGCAGCTTGCATTATAACACAATATGGAAGCATGCAAAAAATAGGTTTCAAGTTTTATTTTATTTCTAATCTTTCTTTTCTATGTCATTAAAGGAAAAGCTGCTCTTGAATTAGAAGGAGTTCTTGTGTCTGGCTGTGAGTTTGCGTAGGCTGAATCGCAATCGTGTCAAGACAAATCAGATTGGCCAATACACACTGAAGATAAAAGAAATATTTTTTAAATGACAAAAATGATCCCTCTCTGGCGAACAGAATGTTGAAGCAGGCAAAAAAAAGTTTTTTATTTTTTTTTAATTCCGATTATTAATTGATCTGCATCGAGACAGAATCGTTCTAGCGAGAATCGTGATGCATCGAAGAATCGATTATTTTTCCCACCCCTACTTGGTTGGCAGAACTAATGATTTTGAAGTTGCTATCCAATATCGGTGCCACACTTTAGATTGATCTCATTCTTGCATGCAAATGCCGCAACTAAATGTAATGGTCATATGTGAGGAAAAGTAAGTAAGTACATCTGTAGAAGTAAGACAAATAAGAAGTGATTTTACCTGGATTCCGGAGCCTTCCGGAACAAGGATTTTCCAGACACAGTTGAGGCTGTTGAGGTAAGGCTCAGGGAACCCGGGAGACAGGATGGTTCCGATTCTCTGGGTCAGGTTCCCTCCGCACGGAACTGTGGGAGGAATACAGAACAGGGTTGGAAGAGCCCCATTCCACCATCCTCCTGTGTGGCTGTGTGTCAGACTCTTCATTTTTTAACAAGGTGAATACATCAGGATTAAGTTGGAATAGATTCCCGGACAGGGATAGGCTAATCCTGGAGTTAAACCCCACCAGGATTCACTGTTGTGTTAGGCTAATGTGCCAGGTAAATTGGCTTCACTGGTGAGAATAAAAAGCGGGAAAAATCTCCTGTTTATCCTTTATCAAATACAATTGGGATCCTTTCATACTAGAGAATGAGAATTGCATGAAAACGACACCTTTGGATTTCACAGTTTAACCAACATAAACCCACTCAAATGAGATGACGCACAGCCCTCCCCTCAGACACACTGTGGGTATGTACGTACACAACTTTACAATGTTAAACCGTTGTCCTCCTGTCCTGTTCTGCTAATGTCCCATCTGGTAACCGCTTTGGGGCGTTTGCTAGCTGTGTGTCTTCAGAGTCAGGAAACGCCTTGCCTGTGTGTGTCTGCAATTGTGTATGTGTGCGTGTGGGTGTGTGTGTGTGTGCGCGCGCGCGCGACCCACAGCAGTTCGCGCCACCTGTGTGACGCCTGGTTAGATTTGAAGTAACGCTACAAGCACTGGCTGGCAGCGCACATCTGTCTGGTAAGGGTTAGTGAGAGAGAGAGAGAGAGAGAGAGAGAGAGAGAGAGAGAGAGAGAGAGAGAGAGAGAGAGAGAGAAGAGAGAGAGAGAGAGAGGAGAAGAGAGAGAGGAGAGAGAGAGAGAGAGAGAGAGAGAGAGAGAGAGAGAGAGAGAGAGAGAGAGAGAGAGAGAGAGAGAGAGAGAAAGATAATTTCTAAAGAAAAGTAAAGAAAGAAATAAGGGGAAATGTGAATAAAATGAAAAAAGGAGAATATGAAATGAGAAATTACAAAGAACAACATGTAGAAAAATAAAGGATTGCAAGTGACAAAGAAAACAGAAAGAACATGAAAAAATAAAGGAAAAACGGAAATAAAACAGCGAGAAAAATAGGATGAGTAAGCGATGACTAAAGAACAGAAAGGACAAAGAACACCAGAAAAAAACACATACTGATAAAAGGGAAGAAGGTTAACAAAGAAAGATGATTGGTAAAGAAGTGTGTGTGTGTGTGTGATTGTGTGTGTGTGTGTGTGTGTGTGTGTGTGTGTGTGTGTGTGTGTGTGTGTGTGTGTGTGTGTGTGTGTGTGTGTGTGTGTGTGTGTGTGTGTGTGTGTGTGTGTGTGTGTGTGTGTGTGTATTTATAAGAGACAGAGATACACTGTGTAGACAAGATAGTCCTGGACATCCAGTTGGCATAGATCAACCCCTCCATCGGTCCTACCTATGCAGCTGGGAATGGAGCTGTTCCACTGGGCCAGGGCGTTGGGCACGGTCAGGCACTCGATGGCGCTGGGGCCTTCCAGCACGTACCCGGGGCTGCACTCGAAGCGGATCACCGCCCCCACCGCAAAGTTGTTTCCCATGCGCCGGCCGTTCCGGGGCTCTGGGACAGAGTTGCACTGCGTTGCACTGGTCCTCGGTACAGCTGGGCCCGGGCAAATAAAGGACACACGCTCTGATCTCAGGTCTTAACCCCTTGTCTTCAACGCTCTCTGGCCAACCGGAACGGGACCCAAACCTCACTCCTTAGGCATTGGAGTGATGAGGATGAAGATGGTGCTGGTGGTGCTGGTCAAGGTGACAGTGGTAGGGTGGCCAAGGGGTGGAAGTGGTGACGGTGTCGGTGGTATAGTGTTGGGGCTGTGGTGGTGGTGGTGGTGGAGGAGGTTGGGGGAGTGTTGAAGGTGGAGGATGTATTGATGCTGGTGGTGGTGTCAGCTGTGTAGTGATGGGTTGGAGGTGGTGGGGGAGGAGGTTGTGGGAGTTGTTTTGGTGTTCATTTTGGGGGGTTAGTGGGGGAGGTGGAGGAAATATTGATGGTGGTGGTGTGGGTGCTATAGTGCATGGTGGCTGGTGGTCGATGTGTTGATGAAGGTGATGGTGTCAGAGGGGATGCTGGTGGATGGGTTGGTGGTGCTGATGTGGTGTTGGAGGAGACGGGGGTCTTACCCTGGTAGACCAGGTGGAACCCCTTGGAGCTGGCCTGGCCCTTCGAGTTGAAGCGGATAAGGATCTGGTTGGTCGTCGCCAACGGCAACGACTCACCTTGGGGTCAAAGACATTACAGTATTATTGTCAATTCCCCAGTCCAGGTCAAGCCAGGGGATCTATGGTAATCTATTGATTAGTTTACCAGATAGAGACAATTATATAACTTGCCAACATTCAGTCCATCGTCTAATATGTGCTTTAAGCTCCATAACCATAACATTTGTACTCTACATTAGAAAGTGCCAACAGCTTATTCTCAAAATTTCCAATGACAGTGCTTGGTTTAATTTGATATCCACTTAAACCAGAGCCCTGTTGTACAGCAGTAATAAACTGTACATTACAACCATAAAGTTGACTTGTTGATTTGCATCTTACACTTGCCTACATCTTGACTGATGCCAAAGGGCAGACTATGCTATCCATCTATCTCATTCTCCCACTCTCTCACTCACACACACACACACACACACACACACACACACACACACACACACACACACACACACACACACACACACACACACACACACACACACACACACACACACACACACACACACACACACACACACATTCAGATGACTAGAAACATGAGAAAACACACAGGCCCACAGTGAGCTGCTCTCACAACGTGTGGCTGACTGACTCTCAGCACTCTGCTCATTACTCTGTGTCTGCTCGCTGTCACCCTGCAGAGAGAGCCAGGCGGGCTTAACCCAACACACACTGTATGTGTGCTACTGGGAGCCTGTTGGTCTGTGTTCTTTCGTGTGTGTGTGTGTGAGTGTGTGTCTTTGTTTGAGCAGGTGTTTATGCAAGGATGCAAGTACGTGTGTGTGTGTGTGTGTGTGTGTGTGTGTGTGTGTGTGTGTGTGTGTGTGTGTGTGTGTGTGTGTGTGTGTGTGTGTGTGTGTGTGTGTGTGTGTGTGTGTGTGTGTGTGTGTGTGTGACTGTCTGTCTGTATATTGCAGAAGAATGTTTGCTTGTGCCTGTGAATACACATGCACGTCTATACCTGTGTGTGTCTGTGTGTATATGACTGCATTTGTGTGTGTGTGTGTGTGTGTGTCCGTCTGTAGCTAACCCTCAAGCGATGTGTCCTGAGATAACTCGCGCTGTACAGTTGCTTAACGCTGTCATCACCACGGTTACCGGAATTTTTACCGCAGGGCCCAGGGGCATGCTGGGTAGTTTATTAGAATGCAGGCCTCACTGTCGTTCGACACCTCACTGACAATGTTTCATAATGGAGCTGTTCATATGGACATATTCAATAACGTCTGTCAGCACATTACCCATCAGCCCCCTTGGACACCCTCCAAGTGATAGGCAGTGATTCATTTCTTACATGGACCCACACCATTTGGTTATCAGTTCTTTTTCGTTTTTCCATGTTGGGGTAATGTTATATTCACTTCCATTTCCTGCATGCGGGTACCAGTTTGGTACCCATTAGTTTGACATGGAGACAAAGTGTGGACTGCTGTGGCACATGGCCACTACGGCGAGGTGGGGGAACCGTCGACAACAGCTGGACGAAGGTTGAACGGCAGCAACAGGGAGTCAAACTTTCCACAAAACAAGGCCATTTATTTAGCCTCATGGCTACAAGTTAATGGCTGCTGAAACAAAGGCCAATGGAATGCAAAAAATTGAATTTCCAATCACAACTCAAATGAGGGCCAATTACCTAACAACATGACTTGTTTGAAGTCATCTATTCTCCCTGAAAAGAAAGCGCTCAGATAGGCCGCTTTGATTGCTCAATTTATTTATTTTATCTTCACCACCGTGTCACTTGGCGAGACAGATTTATGGCCCTCTCTACCTTTTGTCGTCTGTTTGTCCGTTCCCCCTCTCCCTCGCTTTCATTTCCTTTAACTTCGGCACTTGTTATCGCCGCGCCATTGATTGATTTGACAATCATTGCATGGCGATATGTTTCACAAGACAATCACAGTCAGTAGACATTTATAAACAAAACGCAGAACGCTTTTATTGAGACCGGGGCCTCCTCATAAGATGAGTGCTGTTTTTCTAAAGCGTCTGTGTAATCACAGCCAACTGCCTCTTGGCTAAGCACACAGATGCAACAAAAACAAAATCACACACCTGGGCATCTGCCACCTAAAGTAAATACTCCCTGGCTGCCCCTGCACACAGCGTGATGAAAACACAGGGCACACATTTAAAGCGTGTTTGTGTGCAGATGCTCACAATCATTCGTTTATTTTTCGTCCTTTATGTTGGTTTAGCGCTATTGTCGGCAGCCAGTGTGCGGCATGTGGGTTTAGCTCCGTTATCCGGGGTTTAATATCAAAATGGGCACTCAAGGCTTCACTGTTAATATAGCTCAAGTTTATTGATCCACGTATTCCATGTGTTTATGTGTTTTTTAAGAGCTGCCGTGGCTATGATCCAAAGCTTGATTTTTGTAGTGCTTTTGAAACCAAACGAGGCGGTGGAAAATAGACGATGCTTTCTGAAAGTCACACTTTCATGTTCTCGCCCGCACTTGTCTAAACTTTGGGTGGCATTGTATTTCTGCCTTGGGATGAATCAGCCGAAGCTCACATAGAACAGCGTCTGGAGAGAAAAGGGCATTCTGTGTGTTTCATGCTTTATACTGACTACTTTGCTCTAATTGTGTCTTTAACTTGTGGCTGCCTTTCTGCTTTTGCCCTGGCTCTCCATGTTATTCCATCATCTTATATGTTCATATGCTTTTAACTACATAAATATATGCATATATATATATTAATAAATACATATATGTTTGTATTGGTGTGTGTTCATATGGTTTTAACTCCCTAGAAATATGCGTGTGTGTGTTATGTGTGTGTGTGTGTGTGTGTGTGTGTGTGTTATTTGTGTGTGTGTGTGTGTGTGTGTGTGTGTGTGTGTGTGTGTGTGTGTGTGTGTGTGTGTGTGTGTGTGTGTGTGTGTGTGTGTTGTGTGTGTGTGTGTGTGTTGTGTGTGTGTGTGTGTGTGTGTGTTATTTGTGTGTGTGCGTGTGTGTTGTGTGTGTTTTGTTAGTATCTGTGTGTGCGCGTCTCTATGTGTAAACATGCGTCTGTGTGTGCCTGTAAGCACACTGGCTGTGTGTGCAGGTCCCCCAGGGGTCTCTTCAGTGGTGGCTGTCTCCATTGAGTTGTGTTGTGTTTACGGCTCTTGAGGGCCCAACTAAGGCCCCCCTTTGCAGGTGGGCCTGTGTCAGCGGAGTGGCGGGCGGTGTACTGGTATCTCAATGGAAGGGGGATTGGGCTTGAGTAACGTTTTAATCACACCCCAGTCCACTGGCCCCAGACTGGTTTAGTGGGGTTTAATGGCCCTGTGGTCACTGGTTATTGTTTCCGGTGCACACTACGCTGTGTGTGTATGAGGGATGAGGGTTGTTGCCGCACACCTCTGCCGTTTAATTAATGTAGGCATAGGCACTTGGGTGGGGCGCTTTATGACACCGGTGCACTTGATTACTTACTGCTGGGAGTGTGTGTGTGTGTGTGTGTGTGTGTGTGTGTGTGTGTGTGTGTGTGTGTGTGTGTGTGTGTGTGTGTGTGTGTGTGTGTGTGTGTGTGTGTGTGTGTGTGTGTGTGTGTGTGTGCGCTTTCTGATCTTAATGTGATAGGTGCATTCGTGGCATGGCACATTTGTGTGTGTGTGTGTGTGTGTGTCTGCACTTGAGCAGGTGCATGCGTGTGTGCGTGCGTGCCTAGGTGGGTGCTTGCGTGTGTGTGGGGCTCTGCATTTTTAGATGCAGGCACCTGTTTGGGTGAGTTTGTAGATGTGTTAATGTATGCATTTATATTTATATGTGTGTCTGTGCTTGTGTGTGTGGGTTTTCAGCTGGCAAATAATAAAAAATCTATGCAATACTTGATAACCCTGTCGTGCACGTACGTGTGTGCACGAGTGTGTCTAAGTGTACATATGCATGTGTGCCTGCGTGCACACGTGTTGTGTGTAGTGTACCTGTGTGAGCTCCGGACAGGGAGCTGAGGACACGTGAGATCTGCGTGGGGCCGTCGTAGACCTCCACCACGTCGTTGAGAGCCGTCTGGAAGAAGGTGAACTGGCTGAACACCACTGCAGAAGGCAAACAAAGGGGAAAAGGTTTCAGAGGCAGTCATGATAACCCCACAGAGCAGGCATGAACACAACATAATCACTGACACCAGCCTTCTCCAGATTCCCAACGTGCCACCCACCATTGTAATCAAGGAGTTTTACACTCCTCCCTAATCAAGAAAATAAAATGACTGCCTGGTGTATTGAAATCATTTGATTATGATTTGTTCAAGCAGTACATTACACCAAACACGCATCATAAAATCAAATCAGTAAGGCACTAGGAATATCAGAATGGCATGTCATAACTAGGAGCAAAGACGCCAACATTTAGCATTGTGTGTAGATCCATACATCTAGGTCAGCTTGGTGGCTTGCCATTGGCTTGAAAGGGCTGTCAATCAACAGTCTGTTGGATAGAAGTGGCAAATAAGGTAGAGGCTATGCATGATAGACCATGCTAAGCATTATAGACCAATGGCATGCAATATGTTTAAGTCCCGCCGTCAACTCATACCGGTTTGTGCAATCTCTTTTCAACATGTGTCATCTTAGAGTTTATTTGAAAGGGAGAAAGGAAGAGAGAAATACGGTGGAGTTAGGTCACCATCCCTATGCTGACAGACAGCAGTGGCAGCACGACTGGGACGTATCACCCTAATATCACCACATGCTCCACACAATGTCACGCTGCAAAGCCCCCATCATCCTCCCTCTGTGGCTCCATCTCCACCTCTCTCGCGCTTGACCTTGGACTGTATCCCATCTATCTCCCTCTCTCCATCTCCCAATCTCTCCATCTCTCCCTTAAACGTAGCGCCTCTCTCTCTCTCTCTCTCTCTCTCTCTCTCTCTCTCTCTCTCTCTCTCTCTCTCTCTCTCCTCTCTCTCTCTCTCTCTCCTCTCTCTCTCCTCTCTCTCTCCTCTCTCTCTTCTCTCTCTCTCTCTCTCTCTCTCTCTCTCTCTCTCTCTCTCAGAAAACAAGCATCACTTCAAGGCTAGTCTACTGGCGGACCGATACGGAACAATGCGGCTTTTTTCAACCAAGAGCTGAATACACGGCCTTTAAGACGAGCATGTCTCCCGGCCTGTGGATGAACACAGCCAGTGGCTTACAGATACCGATATCCGCGAGAGACGACGCCAGCACTTGGGAACGGCGGCCAACATTAGAGACGGTATTGAAACGGGGGATTATTGGTGGAAAGTTTGTGAAAGTAAGTCTAGCCTATGCCGTGTGCTTCCCCAGCGTTTCTTAAGCATTTTTTTTTGTAATCCAAATATTATCCGACCTCGGAAGATCGGAGAAGATCTTGCGTGGGAAGCAAGCCGTGACCTTTAAGATTGAAATGCCAAAAAAGTAGCCTGAAACTCTAGTGCTTCCAGGCACCAATTACTTTCAGCCTTGTGTCTATGTGTGCGCGTGTTTTTGTGCATGTGTTTGTGTGTGTTTTTTCGTATATATTTATCTGTGTGTTTGTGTGGTGTGTGTGTGTGTGTGTGTGTGTGTGTGTGTGTGTGTGTGTGTGTGTGTGTGTGTGTGTGTGTGTGTGTGTGTGTGTGTGTGTGTGTGTGTGTTTGTGTGAGTGTTTATGTGTGTTTTTTCACATGTGTGGTTGGGTGTGTGTGTGTGTGTGTGAGTGTGCGTGTTTTCACATGTGTGGGCACGTGTGAAGGTAAACTATTTCCCTTCTTCACTTCAACTAGTGAATGTGTGTCTGTGTGTGAATTTGTGTGTGTGTATCTTTGTGATGTCTGTGTCAATTAGATCACTCAAATTCTTTCATCTTCCAAGTGGGTGACAGAACCCTGGGTTGTCCGCCTGGTGAAGATATGTGGGCGAGCTTCAATTGAAAAGAAATTCTTGTGCGTTCCAAGCACCTTTAGGAACGAGCGATCAGATCAGATAAAAGTAGTTCCCTCGACCTGTGCTTATTTCAAGCGTGTGAAAAGAGAATTATTTTCGCCTTTCCGAAGTTAGAATTTTTCCTGCCTTCTAAATAAAACATCCTAGGTGGACACTTGAAGCTCCTTCCCAAAGACACAGTTGGCCCATTGAGCTTTTTCAATTCCATTACAGCACATCGAATTATACAAGCTACATTCATAACACTTCCATTTTATTAAATCTTGAGTCTCTTGATTTGGCAAAAAAAAAGAATGAACCCATTCATTTTGTAATCAATCCATAAAAAAACATTGATGCACATTATGCTTCCCCTTGTACACTCGCTTCTTTTGTACGCCTTTCTTGTTTACCGTAGTCCTTGGGCACAATAACAGAGTAGAGGCAAGTCCGTGCACTGCTGTAGTTGCCAGGGTAACCGGGAGACAGGACTACACCTTCCAAACCCGAATACTGGCCACCACAAGGAGCTGGAGGGAAGCAGAGAGAGAGAATTGTACGTAATTATATATACGCTAGATAGATCAATGGAACAATTATAAGAGAGAGCAAGGAAAAGAGAGGAATGGCTCGATATATGTATACATACATTTACAGAGAATAGATGGATATACATAGAATTATATACTGTATCCAAATAAATATACAGAATATAAATCGATATTTGTATATATATATATATAACCAACAGAGGGAGAGAGAGAGAGATGGACAAAGAAAGAGAGAGAAAGATGGAGTGAGAGAGAGAGAGGCTGATAGACAGAGAGACATATAGATGTTGCAGTTGGTATATATATATATACTGTATACGGTATATATAAATATATACAGAATATATAAATCAAGAGAGAGTAGAAGTTTAATAGATACATGTGGATAGATATAGTATATAGATTAATATATACAATATAGATATATCTAGAGATAGAAAGTACGGTAATACATACTGTGTGTGTGTGTATATATATCTATGTATCTATATATATATATATATAAATGGATGGACAGATACAGTGGATTGATTTATGCATACAAATTGATAAAGAAAGAAAGCGAGAAAGGCTGACAGACATAGAGACATATAGATGAATCGATAGGGAAAGATAGGCCAACAGACAGACTGGAAGACATAAAGGGAGATGGATATATGTAAAGATAGAGGAACAAAGGCCTACAGACAGACAGACAGACAGACAGAACTACAATAGAAGATGTGATGAAACCAGAAAGGGTGCGATTCCAATTTTTTTTCCATCTTTCTCCTCCCCTCCCCCCTCCCCCACCCCATCACCCATGTTCCACTGCTGCTAAATTACTTTTCTTGTCTGATTGGGGACTCAGCTCCAAGGTGTCCCTGGTGTTTGCCACAGTGAAATTGCAATGTTTTCCAAGTGTCTCTCTGGGTTAGGCCTGAGGAGTCCAGGCCCAAATATCTGTGCTCTCTCCCGCTCTACTGTAGGAACTCCTGAAGGTTCGGCCATGCACTGGTGTCAAGGCGTGTGTGCGTGCGTGCGTGCGTGCGTGCGTGTGTGCGTGCGTGCGTGCGTGCGTGCGTGCGTGCGTGCGTGCGTGCGTGCCGCGTGCGTGCGTGCGTGCGTGCGTGGCGTGCGTGCGTGCGTGCGTGCTGCGTGCGTGCGTGCGTGCGAGTGCGTCGCGAAATGCAGTGCGTGCGTGCGTGTGCGCGTGCGTGCGTGCGTGCCCCGATCTGCGTGCTGCTGTAGTGACTGCGTCGCTGATGCGTGCTGTGCGTGCTGCATGGTGCGTGCGTGACGTGCGTGCGTGCGTAGCGTGCGTGCGTGCGTGCGTGCGTGCGGCGTGCGTGCGTGCCGTGCGTGCGTGCGTGCGTGCGTGCGGGTGCGTGCGTGACGTGCGTGCGTGCGTGCGTGCGTGCGTGCGTGCGTGCGTGCGTGCGTGCGTGCGTGCGTGCGTGCGTGCGTGCGTGCGTGCGTGCGTGCGTGCGTGCGTGCGTGTGTGTGTACACATATCGCCAATTCATAAAAATATACTACCAACATAAGAGTGGCACTTTTTTTGTGATCACTGGTAAAAGACCAGTGACTTAATAATTGACCACTTTGGGCCTTTTTTCATTTTGGGGGTGAGCTCATGAGTGGACGGTACGTCCCCCTACTCTCATGCTGGGACTGGGTCTGCCCGTGGTCCTGAGGGCCGTCTCCAGATTTCAGTTCCTACCGATGCAGATGGGCCTGGGCTTGTTCCAGCTGGGCTTGCCATCCCTCCCCATGACGCAGGTGAGGGTCGGATCCCCTTCCAGGGTGTAGCCGCCGTCACACTGGTAGGTGACCGTGGAGCCCAGCTTCAGGTCGGTGCCCACCCGTGTGCCGTTCCGCACCGCGCCCGGCTCGAAGCACGACTCCCGTGGGTTCTCTGCAGGGGGAGATGGGGGGGGGGAGAGGAGAGAGAGGGGAACAGCAGGGAGGGAGAGAGACGGAGAAAAGGCCACAATGGTTATTAATCTGTTATGAACTTTTCTTTTCTTCTTGTTTAGTCTTACAGGGCCAGCGCTCGTTGATTTCCATCTTAGTAAATATGCTAGCGTTAGCCGACCGGCTAATTTTCAGCTGTTTTCCCTGGGCAGTTATTTTAATGTTAGTCTTCTAATATAATTCTAGTTCATTTGATTTTGTACTTGTTGAGTATTGCAGCTATTTCAATTTTAGAATTAATTTACTTATTGTTTGCAGAAAATAAACGTATCAAATTTATTATATGCCGTCATGCATATTCTTCCCATTGGGTATTCATTTTTTCCCCCCATTCATTCATTATTTGTTCCGTGTTTCATTTTTTCCATTATTTTTATTCTTCCATTGATTTTCCTTTTCTTAGCATTACATTTTTTATTCTTAGTGTTTTATTTAATTATTCTTCGCTGCTTTCTTTCCGTCAATAAGTATTCAGAGAGCATTGGTGGATACCTGTTGTTATTATTTATGTATTTCCTCCATTCTTTCCATCAATGATACTTTCTATCTTTGTTTGGATAGTTCTCCCTCAGTTCCTCTTTCTTTTACTTTTCCAAACTCCCAGTGACCCTCTGGAACCTCCGGCTGTCTGCCTGTGGCCTGTGGTACCGTGGGCGGCCCATGGGGCATCTGCTTGCAGGTACGTATAGCGCTGCAAGCGGACAGACGGCTGATTGAGGGATACAGTGCTGGGACTCAAGGTCTGCTGACTGCACACAACCGTCCCTCACACTGCACCTCGCTGTGCGCTTGGCAGGACAAGACCATGCACATCAACTGTCTCTCATTCTCATGCACACCTGTGTACGTGTGTGTGTGTGTGTGTGTGTGTGTGTGTGTGTGTGTGTGTGTGTGTGTGTGTGTGTGTGTGTGTGTGTGTGTGTGTGTGTGTGTGTGTGTGTGTGTGTGTGTGTGTGTGTGTGTGTGTGTGTGTGTGTACGTGTGTGAGTGTGTGTGTGTGTATGTGTGTGTGTGCACGAACACATGTGCATGTGCAAAAGGGTACGCATATACAGTAGATGCTCATACGGAAGCACAAATACACACTCACATGGAAGCATCCACATGTACATAAACGTTCACGTTAACACACACACACACACACACTGCACATCCTTCCTTAGCCTTGATGTCAGCACATACAAACATACAAACCCACCCCCCCCCCCCCCACACACACACACACACACACACAAACAAGTGCATGAAAAAATACACATGCACTCCTCCTAACCCCAGATCTATCACCAGCCTTGATGTGGACAGATAGATGCCATGCTTAATCTTCCACTGACCAAACTGTAGAATTCAGCCTATCCAAGCAGACCTGTCATTTAAGCAGACTTCCCCAAATGACACCCAACATAAACACAGCGACCTTGCCCCTACCAATCGAGCTCAATTGCAAAAACCGTTGAAACAAAAACACCACCTCGGTCAAAAAAAAAACGTTGCTGGAATGCGATGTCTTATGATGAAAAACTCCAGAAAGATTAAGGGAAGATGGTCCTTTTCCTTAATTGTTAATTTCTCTAGATTAGCCAATGATTACTAGGGAAGATGTGAGAAATCGCAGCTTTTAGATACAGAAGGATAAGCTATTTAAGACAAGGTTCTTCTTGAAACAATCTGCTCATGTCCAAAGAGAGGCAATGGAAAGAAAATGAGAGAAACAGAATCAGAGCAAGAGCGAGAGGCTGAGAGTGAGACAGAGAGAGAGAGAGAGGTGGATGGAGGGAAGGAGAGAGAGGAGAGAGAGATCAAGAGTGAGATAATGTGATGTGTGAGAGAGAAATAGAGCAACAGCAAGAATGAGTGTGAGAGAGAGACAGAGTTAGAGAGAAAGAGAGAGAGCGAGAGCGAGAACTAGAGAGAACGAGAGAACGCGAGAACTAGAGAGAACTAGAGATAGAGAGAATGACAGAAAGAGCGAGAGTGAGCAGGACCTTGGGGCAGCTTCCCTAATGTGATTGCTCGTGGCAGCCCTGGCCAAATATGAGTCGGGGGGGGGGGGGGGGGGGGGGGGCCAGGCCGTCAGCTAGCGTGATGCCAGACCAAACCGACCGAAAACCTGCGGCCAAACACGCCTTCCGCGCCGTGCTGTTTGTCTGCAACAGTGTAGGTAATTGATGTATTATTTGGTTACGGTTCATTAGTGTGAAGAATGGAAAGTAGAGAGGGGGCGGGGGGAATTTGTGGAGCCCCACACTGGGTCCATCTGCTCCCGCATATTGACTGTACCATCTCGACACTCTGGCACCGCACTAGACAGAGTCGGTGCTGAGTTAAGAGGTAGACACTGTATAAAATGTGTAGCTCGAAAACGCACCGTTTGCAGCCCATTTGCATCTGACTTGGGAACAGACTGCCTGGCTGTGTGATGCAGAGAATGTCGACTTCCGTGATCGCTCTAATCCGTTATAACCCCCCCCCCCCCCATCCACACACACACACACACACTCCCCCTCACCTAACCTCGACCCGTATATGCCACACACGGGGCCAATGAGCATGGTGAGTCGAACCAGAAGGGATCAATCAGTCGATACATTAAATGATCGGTTTCGTGTGTGATCCCTTAGAATTAGCTTGGATTGAGGTAGTGAGATTAAGCCTCTGTACGTTGAAGTGTAAGCCCTAAACCAAGCTACCCCTCTCATTTGAAAGCGAAAAAAAAATCAATTTTCAGGGAATATCTGTTATGCTAGCGTCAGAGGTGTTAGCGCTCCGTGGAAACATACAAAACGTTTCCAAACCGCCTCTAGAGGTATAGATTAGCATGAAAATAAAACACAGACAGGCCAGATCAGCAACAATGTCTGTATGCCAAGTCTAACTTTTGTGAGAGTGCAAGCTGTGATCGTTTCACACCCTGCCTGTGTGTAGGCCTAGCTGTACCTTTCATGACCGCAACTAAATCCAAAAGGGCCCCCAATAAAAAGCGAGTAGCGGTTAGTTAGCCGTGGCGCGATGTGACACAAAGGCAAGCGTTCTAATTTACGAGGAGCTGTAAGTGCGGCGGCGAGGCATCGATCAAACGCCTTACTTTTTGTTGCAATTATTTATTTATTTTAGTTTGACTGCTCACTAATTACCCTAAGATACAAGTAGCAAATTGTTGTGGTAGGTAGGGGGGGAGTGGCTAACTGCAGAGGCACCGTGTTCTTTCCATCGCTGGGCTGACTCTGGGCAACACTTACTGTATTTCTTTCGCTTTGGACCGAAAACAAACAGATGGTTTAAAAAAATAAAAAATAAAACCTTCCCCAAACTGTGTAGAAGCTTGACAGCCACGACAGAATCATCCATTCTCATATTGCTGCAGGGAGCTCTTGATTAACTTTTGAATTAGGATTGTTTTCAGCCAAACCATAAAGAGAGAATAGACAGCGAATAAAACTGCACAAATGATCAATTTACCAGAGTTCTGTAAAATCAATATCTCTTTAGAGTAGGACTGACAGCGAGAGCAAGAGCGAGAGAGAGAGAGACCCTCCATTGCAAATATGAACACCACTCCTCCAAACCATAAGAGGGCACACCTGTGTACTGCAACACAAATCCATTGCTGCTGAGGGAAGCGTCGCTGCGGAAGGCCAGGAAGAGCGTGTTGGAGCTGCTCTCGATGCGGTCGGGTACATCAATGCCGTAGAAGCTTCCCAACAGGGGGCTGAGGGAGTCTGGCCCGTCGTAAATGTGCAAGAAGTCATAGCTGGGCTCCAAGCTGAACCTGGAACAACAAGGGATGAACAATAAAGTTGACGATTGAGAAACTTGTTTACGGCAACGTCTGCACTTGATTTGAGAATTTGAAAACGATGTTGTGTAAACTTTCGGGTTTAGTTCTTAAGTGTTCAAGCAAACTAAAGTGCACAGTACTGAATTGCAGCGACCGGTTTTTGACTCCCAGCAAAAAGGTTGAGTTGCATATCAGTAGTATACCTATAGGCACTTTTGAGCAAATTCCAACTCCTGCCAGCTCTTTGATAATGTTGCCTTCCATTTTCATGATCCCCAGGCATTGTGGAGAAGAGTTTTGGTTAATAGTTAAAGTTGTAAACTAAACAAGAGATGGGGCTTGGTTTTGTTAGATCTTTCATGGCTGTACATATTGTGTGGTTTAGGGTTGAGCTTACTGATTGAAGTTGAGAGCGATGACGTAGTCCTGGGTGACGGACACGGTCCAGTCACACTCTCTGCCGTGGGGGTAGGGCTCTGGGTACTCCGGGGACAGGATCAAACCACCGGGGCCAGTCAGGTTCCCTCCACACGGAGCTACGAGGAAAGATACACGATACCTCAGTGAAAGCTGCATTTACAGCCAACACAGACTGGTGTAACTTTCAAAGTTCGGTCGGTGTCAATCCAAAGGACAATCATCAATCATTATTACACGTTTTTTTTATTCTTGAGCCATTTATGGTATCCTAAATCAACCCAATATTGCTGGTATACATTTCTGAAAAAAGTAGTTGGATTTGGCAAAATAATGTTAAAGAACAAGATAAAAGGGATGGAGGGCTTCAACTTAAGCACCATTACCCATGCTTGAAGATCCCAAAAAAAATATGAAATAAAATGATAATCTGTGCTCATTATATCTCTTTGCGGCCAGACAGAGATGTGTGAGCTGGCAATGAAGGAGCTGTCAACTGCAACTGTCAACTTGTCTTATCACTAGTAGCCCATGTGTTGGGTGATGTTCAGTTATTAAAATCTGGGAGACGTCATATTAAGACAAAATCAGGTCCAACTGGCAACTCACAGCACAGCTGGCTGGAGTTTGCTTTTTGAGTGGAACGTCACGCTCGCTATTTTATACTCAATGATTACTGCTTCAAACGCATGTTGTATTGTGCGACACCAACTCCGTTTTGGCGGAAGAAACGCGGAACGGTGGGCCATTTACGTAAATAGTCTGGGATTTGGGTTTTCATTGGTTCAATTGGGATAAACGTGTAAATCTTCCAACGTTTCATCATTTATTTTGCAGAAACTGAGTTAATGATGCAGAGCACATACGCGTATTAAGCAGTACTCTCTTGTAACTGCGCTTTAAAGTCTAGTAAAAAAAAGAAAAGACAGATGTGTAGGACAACGGCATTCAGCAGCCTGCGCGACCCTGTGCTTCATAAAGAGGCGCCCCGTTCTTGTTGACAGTGCAATGTCAGGTTGTGTTTTACACCTGTGACTCCATCGTGACAAGACACACAGCACCATAGTCTGTTGAGTTCACAGACAGAACACAAAAAAGGAAAAATAAAAAGCTATCAAACTAACTCAACAAACACAGATTAAACAAGGCAGCTCATTAAAAAGTCATAATTGCAACTGTTAATTACTTCCCCCTTAACTGAGCCTTAATTTCTTTCATATTCCTACATTATGAACAGGAGAGGGGAGGGGGGGCCGTCGAGACAAGTTAAGTGTTTTTTTTATTGCAGAGAGCATCGGAATATCGGATCTCTGTCTCCGTCCCAGCGAAGGTTAAAATGACGGCATGTTCATTGAGTTTGCCGCTTTAAGGCATTGCTTCATAGCAACCTTGTTCCCGGGCGTTCTCAACGCACGACAGACCTGCTGGAACGGGGTACCCCAGATGAGCCTTATAGGCGGGAAGAAAGGGGGCGGGACATTCAGTTCCACGGGCTTCATGGCGAGAGGCGAGAGAGAGAGCATTGATATATCTGTATCCCTCCAGTAGACGGATATCCGTTTTTCTTGCAGTTTTCTATGTCGCTATGTCAAATTCTTTGTCAAAACTCAAATATTTATTCTCCTCCTCCTCCTTCTCGTTATTTTCTTCTGTCTCCGGGGAACTGGGAACAGGCGTACACAGCTCACAGGAAGTAAGAAAATGGAAATTGCCTTGTGGTGGACCGGGGTAACGCTCCAATCCATGAACCTCTCTCAGCCACGCGTTATATTGACAGGGGGGGGGGGGGGGACTAAAAGAGAACATTCAAAAGGCAAAACCGAGGAGACCGGATACACGTGTGTAAGAATAGCTTCCCGTTTTATCGGTTCAATCGCTTCTTTCCTTTACTGCCTAACGTATTCGACACACACACAAGGAGACTGCCTATCAAAAGTGATGCAGGATCGTTCCAGGGTTGGTTTTCCCCAACTTCGGCAGCCAAACATGTAAGGATTAATGAGTTAGATGCATAGAACTCATCTTCGACTTGATGACATGTGTCCCAATTCACGATGATAATCATAATTATTCATTGCATTATTATTGGACTTTTCAAGCACTTTCACAGTAAGTTTTTGTGGGAACAATCACACCTCATCCACTGCCATTGGCGAGTAACTTGGGAGATACCATGATCAACTCTGTGACTCAAGCAAAACAACACTGCACCAAAGCCCAACTAGGACCACTGCATTGGGGCGGTCACCTGTGCAGGTGGGCGGGTCGGGCTGCCAGAAGAAGCGGCTGTTGATCTCGGTGCAGGTTATTTTGCTGGCCCCCTGCAGGATGTAGCCGGGGTCACACTGGAAGACCACGTGGTCCCCGGGCTCCCTGCTGTCCCCGCCCCGCGTCCCGTTGGTGGGCATGCCCGGGTCGTTGCAGGAGGTCGCCGTGGAGACTAGGAAGGCAGGAAAAAAAGATGGTCTTCAATCTATTAGATATATTTTGAGCCTAGCTGTATCTATTGGATTGATTCCACCAAAAATTATAACATCGTTTTTGCATGAACTGTCTACGCACGCCCAGTAACCCATTTTTGGCCGCTCAATAATCAAACAGTAACAATCTCCTGAATTTTCATCTTTGTTCATCGTTATATAACCACAAATACAAAAACACACATGGACGGAAAACACATCAACACACAGACATCCCCCCCCCCCCACACACACACACAGATACCCCTCCCCAAAAACCCACATCGACATAAACAAACACACCCACACCCTCACTCACAGACACACGTTGATATAAACACAGTGCACCGTGTCACCCGTTGCTCACCAGAGAACTGCAGAGCGAAGCCCTGTTTGCTGGTGAAGAAGTCGGTGGTGAACTGCAGGCCGACAGTGTTGAAGGTGCTGTGGGCGCATCCGGGGGCAGCGCCGAGCCGCTCAGCTCCCTCAGCAGCACCCCTCCTTCCTGGGGGCCGTCCCAGATCCGAAGCACGTCGTGGACCTCCTCCGTGTGGAAGACCAGGAAGTGCAGGCTGAGGAAAACACAAAATACTCTGAGGTTTAGATTTACATTTGGGGTATTTAGTGGATGCCTTTAGCCAAAGCGACTTAGAAAAAGGGGGCGGCAGTAGCTCAGGAGGTAGAGCGGGTTGGGTGGTAACTGCAAGGTTGCTTGTTCGATCCCCGGGTCCTCCTCGCTGAGTGTCGAGGAGTCGATATACAAGAGTATGTCGCTGTCGGTGCAGCAAAGGTATTCATAGAAACACCAGAGGTCAAAAGGTCAGATGACGCTGATTACATGTTGACTTGTATTTCCTGGCTGGGATGAATGAGGAATAACTTATCTGATGTGGAGGATAGGTTTCATTTTGTGCCTCTGATTAGTATGTAGTGATGTACTAGTGAGTACCTAGTTAGCAACAGAAGATGAAGTAGTATGGGTGTATAGTAAGGTACTTAGTACGTACATAGTTAGGTACTTACACATTGCACTCCTTACATCAGGGACAATGTAAACATATATTAGGATATGGGATAAAAGCAAACTATCGATTTGTTAAACCAAAGCACTTTTTTGTGCTTTGGTTTGACAAAAACTGTTGTTCTCAGTCCAATGTCTGAGAACAACAGTCTCATGAGATCCCCACCACGCTGACCAAGGAAAAAGCTAATGTTTAACATAACCAGGCAGCCTTCCACGTTTCTTATTGCAGCTGAAAAGTCTATGTATTAACCTAAACTCTTGAGTTTCCCCTCACGAACACATTATAGTCTGAAAAGGCTTATCTCGGCCTGAAAAGCTTTTTGTGCGTAAAGAAATTGGTAGACACCCAGCTCAAACCTTATTATGTAATGGAACTTATAAGGCAGCATCATCATAGTAATATAAACATAGCCTTGCTCTTGACATTTTCTTCGGCTAAATATAGATACAGTTATAGCTTCAAAGAAACAGTGGACTCGTGCTTACATTTAAAAGCTCAGGAGACGACCAAAAAAGAAGGAAAGAGAAAAGGAAAAGGTATGCCATTCTGTCTTTTAAAAGGATATAAAAAAATAGCAATGCAAGCTTTACAGGTCCAATGACAAGGAAAGTGTGTTCATAAACGGACAGACACACAGACAGATTCCACAGTGTTCGTCAGATGTTCCACAATGGCAGCCTGAACTGTGCAGACGCTGGCTGCCACAGCATTTAATAAGCACGCTCCTGACATCAGAAGGATTCCTCTGTCAGAAAATCTACATGTCACTTAAGACTCCGGCATCTGCCACACAGCTGGCCTTTTAGAAAAACGGTCCAATCAAGCGCACCCTAGCCGGCACGTGCCTCTGGTTTGTGTGTATATGTGCGTGTGTGTATCTGTGTGTGTGTGTGTGTCTGTGTGTATTTTGTGGATGTATGTTTGGATGTGTGTGTTTGTTTGTGTGGTCACGGGGAGAGACTGGGGGATAAGACCAGGGAGACAAAATGTACAGTGTTTCACAGCAGAAGGACCAACTTCTATGTTTGGCACCAGACACTCAATAATAAAGGTGGCATCTGTCCGTGAACAGACAACCCATTTAAGGTTGTGAAGCAATGTTCTCCGCACATGTTTCGGCTACAGTGAAAGTGTGAGTGCGCTCGACGTCACTTTGTTTGAATCGTTAGAAATGTGTTTTGTGTTCAATTCAGTGTCACATATAGGTTTTGTTTTCTACGGCTCTCGGTCTCTCTGAAAGGTAACAATGGAACGCCACGCTCTTGTAGTTGGAGTCCTCTCTAAAATAGTTTTTATCTCTCATGACGGGTCAACAGCTACTCTCTTGTGTGTTATCCACAGTGCTTTGGAAAGTAAACGCCAGAGCTTTTTAATACATGTTTTTTTCTTCTTCCGCTGAAGCCAGTTGAGAGTGCATTGTCCGTGAGTGCGATCGTGTGCTGAAGTCCCGGTGAATAAAAAACAATAAGTGCACACTTAGCATAACAATGTCTGTGAATAATGAACAGACTTGGAATAAAATAGCAGTCTGTATAATAGCTTATTAAAGGGATTCTCTTGAATTACTAATACAGACCCACCAAAACATGATGTTAAGCAGATGCAGATCCATTTCCTACTTATAGATAACCTATTTTGGACTACTATAAATAATTGACGGCATGAATAATGGGGGACAATTGATACAAAAATACAGAGTTTGGTCCTGGATTAGCCCGGTATACACACAGACACACACACATGCACATTGTAGGCAATTAAATCCATTGTGCATTTAGCCAAAGAGCTCCGATAATGCCTCTCATTGTTCTGGTTCAAACTCTATCTGTAATGCACGGCTCATATTTCCAGACCCCATGCACACATTATCACACACTGGCCTCTATGGAGTAGACGATAGCCTGGAAAGTGACAATTCCATCATTTTCACAGTTTTAAGGCTGCTGACTAAAAGGCAGGCAGACCACATCCACACCCATGCAACCATGCAGAGAGCCACGCACAGTGTGCGTCCGACTAAACTTGATGTGTTCAAATTACCTTTTTTTTTATATCACTTCCCACTCATGGGTGGCGAAATAAATTCTCACACAGACACAAACACACACACACACACACATGCACAAACCCGGGCCTGGATGAACAGCTGATGTACGTATGAGAAGCAGCATTTAACTGATACGTCAGCCTCACCCACCAGTGTGTTGCATTGCTGCCTAATTGGTGTCAAATTGAGGCTCTGCAGCTATGTGATGTGTTGGCTGTAGCCTCCGGCTACCTCACAGCATTAGTGGATATCACATATAACCAACATGACAAGCCCTGGCGCAACACATGACACGTACCCGTACACAACATCAGCATACGAGGCAAAACACGTGCAGACAGGGTTGCAAAGAAAATAAATGAAAACACACATGGGTGCCAAGTGTACACAGTAGGGATCATTGTGTGTTTATGTTTGTGGGGGTGGGGTGTGGTGCATGCAATCGAAAAGAACATACCGAAAAAAAAGAGTGAGGCTGCTATGAAAAAACAATACTGAAACAGCCTGGGTCTTTTCTGAGCCTCACATTACAGCATGTCTGTGAAAGGGCCAGCATGATGAAAAAAAGAATTGATCCCCTTTTGCTTTGTTCGCTTATTGCTTTTTCTGGTTGCACTCTCGCCCAGTGATGCGTAGCTCCCTTCGACGCTGTCACGCCGAGCTCAGCGGAAAAAAAAATAACGTTTAGCTTATGCCGTCGCCCTCGCTATAGAAAACCATTAGCAGATGACTGGATAGGTTTGCACTTATGAACGGCGGACTAACTGCTGAGCTCAAGCGTGGGGTTTAAGTATAACATACATGAACAACCTCCACCAACGGGTGTAAGCAGGGGCTTCTAATGGTCTATCCGATGGACAGGCCGATAGCCGTCACGGTAAAGAGCTTTTTTTCGCTACGCTAATGCTACGAAGATAACCCAGCTAGGCAGGTAGGCTAGCATACTGCGCCTCGCTCTCAGGAAACAGAAGACAAGCTCAAAGCCCCTTGCACGCCCACCTCATGTAAGCGCCTCCAGGGGGGGTTATGCTAATACAAGGTACGATATGCTAATGGTAGCATGAGCCTCCTACACACCAACCTCACATCCAGATCAAGGGGGTAGGGGAGGGGAGGGGAGGGGAGGGGAGTAGAGGAGAGGCGGGGAGAGGTTGAAGACTGGTGGATACTCTGCAGGATTTGCAAATTTAATTCTAATATGTGCAACTCCATCGTGTAAGAGCTGCATGCTTACATCAATTCAGGGATGGCAGGTCTACACTGATTCAGTTATCCAGCTCACAGGATGGTGAGGCATGAGATATACACTTCCATGGCCGGGGGGGCAGGGGTTTGATTCCCACTGGACTACCAGGGCTACGAATGTTTGATATCTTTAGTCGGTTTATAAAAATGCTTCAATTATATATTCATATTTGTTTTCCTTCAGTCTAACGGTGTAATCAATTTGTGTGTGTGCGCACGTGTGTGTGTGTGTGTGTGTGTGTGTGTGTGTGTGTGTGTGTGTGTGTGTGTGTGTGTGTGTGTGTGTGTGTGTGTGTGTGTGTGTGTGTGTGTGTGTGTGTGTGTGTGTGTGTGTGTGTTAGTGTGTGTGTGTGTGGGCGCACAGTTTTCTTTTATGGGTTTTATTTAGTGTGTGGGAGGAAGTGAAATATCCGAAGAAGAAGGAAAACGTGGAGGATATGAAAGTAAGGAAGGGAAAAACATAGAAATTCAAAAAAGTGTTATGTTATGCAATGGCTCATATTAGAACCACATTGTGTTGATTCATCGATCATTCATCTATTTGCCCATCATTCTTTCCAATCATCAACACATAACTCCCCGTTACTCCATCTGAGTGAGTGATGTAGAGAAGAAAAGAGGATGAAGTAACCAAGGATGTACACTTGAGAATGATCAATCATGATCAATCACTGATTGAATGCATTCTACTCTTTTGCATCTTTTCCCTTGTCTGCATCCAGCTTCCTCTATACTGCCATGTTCCCATCCCCCTGGCATTTTCATGGCTATGGCGAAGAAAACAAGCAGGTAAAACAAAAGGCTCGTATTGTTCTCGTATTGCGAGTGTCAAGCAGTGCAACACTGCAATCAGGTTTTCTATAGGGATTTCCAAGAAGGGCTCTCTGTGTGCATGAGATGGATAGAACGCCCCCGGGCCAGGGTCATCCTAAGGCCGTGGGAGGTAGTGAGAGAAACATACAACGGCAAGGACTAGATGTGCATTCTCTGTTTATATAGGATCAAGAATCAGTGTGTGTGTGTGTGTGTGTGTGTGTGTGTGTGTGTGTGTGTGTGTGTGTGTGTGTGTGTGTGTGTGTGTGTGTGTGTGTGTGTGTGTGTGTGTGTGTGTGTGTGTGTGTGTGTGTGTGTGTGTGAATATGTGGGTTTGAGTTTGCATTCAATTCTGATTCAGTTATCCAGCTCACAGGATGGTGAGGCATGAGATATACACTTCAATGGCCGGGGGGGCGGGGGTTTGATTCCCACTGGACTACCGGGGCTTTGAATCTTTGATATCTTTAGTCGGTTTATAAAAATGCTTCAATTATATATTCATATTTGTTTTCCTTCAGTCTAACGGTGTAATCGATTTGTGTGTGTGCGCATGTGCGTGTGCGTGTGTGTGTATGCACATGTGTGTGTGTGTCCGCCACCCATGTGTTGATATGAATGCGTGTGTTTGTGTGTGAATTAAATGAAATACAAGGCACTGTCCGTTGATGTTGATATGAATGCGTGTGTTTGTGTGTGAATTAAATGAAATACAAGGCACTAACCTCTTTACCAAATAAGGCAGTGTTCCTTCCATGGCCAGCCCACTGGGACCATATATCAGTGACGGCATGTCACTCATCAATCGCAGAGCTTGAAGGCCACCGCTGTAAACAGTAGTGCCCCCAGGAGGTGGGGGCTCCGTCCAGAGTTTGCACTTGTAGCTAGCTAGTATACATTACGTTAACACAAACGTGTATTTGATTTGGCAGCCATCAGTCTCGGTTGAGTACACTAATTGCCTTCATTGGACTGGACCTTTGAGATAATGAAGAGCCCAATCAATCATCTCAATGCAACCATGTAAGTGACATTTGATCCTCACTTGAATAGGATATGATTTCTGTGCCCCGTCACCGTGTCCTCACTCGGCCCAATCAGCTACGGCTACTCTGAGACTCTCCGGGTGTAATGCTGACAGCAGGGAAGAAAATAACCAACAAAGGGGGGGGGGGGGGGGGGGGGGTGGAGGAGGGAGGTGGATAGGCGAGGGAGAGAGGAGGGGAGAGCAGGGGGGTTGGGGGCATATCTCTATATGAAATGAAATAGAAAGTAGGGAAATCAATCTCTGTCTGCTTCTTGTATTGTGGTGAGAGTGACGCAATGGCATGAAAGTGATGCTATCATAGTGGGAACAAAAGAGTATTCAAATTCAATTTCAGGCCAGGCACAGGTGTCAAATTGTGCATTGGACGGGTGAGATAAAAAAGTGCAAAGGTAGCAATGCACACACACACACACACACACACACACAGACACACGCACACCCACACACACAGTGTCTCTCAAGATAGAGCTGCACATATGCTGGGATGCAATTCCTTCCAATAAAAAACATGTTTGTGTGTGCGTGTGTTTGCATGTGTGTGTGTGTGTGTGTGTGCGTGTGCGTGTGCGTGTGCGTGTGCGTGTGTGTGTGTGTGTGGAGGGTGGGCTGGTGGGAATGAGGTAATAACAAGCAGAAAAGGGGAGAATCCATCACTTTACAAATGATTCTCCCCACCTTTGTGACACACTTAATAATCCCTTCCACTTGTTATTATGACAGGTCTCTTCCTTTTAACATCTGATCATCCATTTTAATTCCAAATCTTTACCACCAACACCACCGCCACCACTGCGCCAGCCCTTGATCTGGCGTAGTGTTAAACAAGCTAGGCGTCTCACAAGCCCTCGGTGCACTTTCTAATTAGACCGCCTGCTCTGGTCGTTAGCATCTTTGCAGACAAACCAACGCCTGGGCCCTAATGCATTGCAAATGCTGCTCTATAATGGATGCCGGTGGATGGGGATCAAAGGCAAGTACATAGAGCCACTGACACACACACAGAGCAACAGAGAGAGCGAGAGAGAGAATTTAAGGTATCCAGTGGTGTGGGGAAGGCGCTAATGAACCTATGCTGGTTTTCACCTGAGGTGTTGAAACATGTACACTGTGTTGCACATCTTGTCACACGTTCCCACCCGTGTGCACATGCAGAAATATGTGTGTGTGTGTGTGTGTGTGTGTGTGTGTGTGTGTGTGTGTGTGTGTGTGTGTGTGTGTGTGTGTGTGTGTGTGTGTGTGTGTGTGTGTGTGTGTGTGTGTGTGTGTGTGTATGGTTACTGTCGTATCTGTGTGCGCGATCGTGTTCACTAGTGCACCCGACTGGAACAGCGACTGAGCATGTATTCAAAGTCAGGTTGTTCCTACAAGATCAAAGGTGTCAAGCCCCCCAAAAGTACATGAATTTAATGAAATCTTCTAGCCATGGCAAAACTCTATTCACACATTAAAATGTTCACCGCCCCGAGGAGCCCATACATCCCGTACTTACACGCTGACGGACATGGCGCCCCATACTGATGAGCACCGGAACCTGACCCCCTAGGAATAGTTAATATGATTTATCAGGGCACGGACCTCCTTTTAATTCTAGACACCCACTCGCTCTCCCCGCTCTCTTCGTGCCTCCCTCCTGGCCCTGTTTTGCCGATCGCGTACCCCCCCCCCCCCCCCCCCCACCTCACCCAACCACCATCCCCCTCCCTTCTCTCCCCTACAGCCAGACACACTTAGGGGGATGAGGATGAGGAACAGTGTGCCCTCTGCAACGCAATCAGCGGCTACCTCGAGTACCTCGGGGGCCCGCACACACACTCCCTGGCTGCCGCTTCACTCCACGGGATCTTTCTGAAACCGCAAGGATGCTGCAACTCCCGACTTATAAGTGGGCCCCTCTTCTGCATCTTTGGCCTGGGTGTGGGTGTGGGGGAATGAGTGTGCGTAACTGTGTGTGTGTGTGTGTGTGTGTGTGTGTGTGTGTGTGTGTGTGTGTGTGTGTGTGTGTGTGTGTGTGTGTGTGTGTGTGTGTGTGTGTGTGTGTGTGTGTGTGTGTGTGTGTGTGTGTCTGCGTGTGGGTGGGTGGGTTCTGCAATGAGTGCGTGAGTGAGTGAGTGTGTGCGTACATGAGTGAGTGAGTGAGGGAATGATTCGGCGAGTGAGTGGGTGCGTGAGTGAGTGGGTGCGTGAGTGAATGAGTGCGTGAGCTAGTGAGTGCGTGCGTGCGTGCGTGCGTGATGGAGTGTGTGTGTTTGTGTGTGTGTGTGTGTGAGTGCGTGTTTGTGAGTATGGGGGTGCGTGTGTGTGTGTCTGCGTGGGAAGAGAGGTTTCTCATCCAATTGCGTCAACAGCTTAACTGGTGTTGGTTCTGTTCGGGCAGAACTTGGACTCAAACAGGATTGGAAGAACCAACTGCCAATTTTGCCCTGTCCAACACACCAACATCAAATGAACGGTCCGAAATGTATTAAAAAAATGAACCAACTTTGACCAAAACTGCCGGATAGTCTCGGCTTAAGGGCGTTTGCCCCCCGGCTAACGCCTCGTGCCCACTGCACCGTCAGTCAAAGGACTGGGAAGGCGTGGCTGACGGATGGGGGAGGTTTCCAGGGTCGTCAGAGCCCGAGTAGTGTCACAGTGTTTAAATTTGCATACGTGATCTGATTGGATGACGGATCCGTCGCTGCCAAAAAAGTTGAACATTTTTCAACTTTTTGGCGGAGCCTTCAGCGCACGGATCCACAATGCATTGGGAGTCCGTCCCCATTCAAAGTCAACGGGGATGGATCAACGGACGGAGGCAGTGGGCACGAGGCGTAAGAGGTTCTGAGTTCCCAGTCTACCTTGAGATATCTTTGAGCAAGATCTATGTTAACAACATGTATCTAGAAATTGATTCACTGTAAATTGCTTTGGATTACAGTGTCTGCTTGATTAGAAAACGGTTAATAGTACCACAGTTATATAAACCTTCTACAAATGGACCTGCTAACCGGACACATTAAAGCATCTAATGAGCAACGCAATCTTCTCCGACTGAGGGAGCACAGACAGAGAAACCCCCTGTTGCAGGAAACGCATTGGAAATCCACCAAGGCATTGCAGCGCTAGTAAACTAGAGTACAGGTGGGGGTGGGTGGATGGAGGAGACAGACCTGACGGTGCTCCCGGGCGGGGCTTCGATGGACCAGACGCAGTGGAGGTTGTGTTCATAAGGAGCCGGGTATCCTGGAGAGAGGATCCGGCCCGACGGGTCATCCTTGATGCTGCCTCCGCACTCGGCTGGGAGAGAGAGATAAGGGCGAGAGAGAGAGAGAGAGAGATAAGGGCGAGAGAGAGAGAGATAAGGGCGAGAGAGAGAGAGAGAGAGAGAGAGAGAGAGAGAGAGAGAGAGAGAGAGAGAGAGAGAGAGAGAGAGAGAGAGAGAGAGAGAGAGATAACGGCGAGAGAGAGAGAGAGAGAGAGAGAGAGATAAGGGAGAGAGACAGAGAGAGATAAGGGCGAGAGAGAGATAAGGTCGAGAGAGAGAGAGATAAGGCAGAGATAAGGGCGAGAGAGAGATAAAGGAGAGAGGGAAAGAGATAAGGGAAAGATAAGAGAGAGAGAGAGAGAGAGAGAGAGAGAGAGGGAATCATGCAAGGTTGGTTATTAATGGGTTGAAATAGAGGTAAAGATTTGAATGAATGGCACAAATGCAAATAAATGGCTGATCATTTTGTTACACAAATACAACTGGAATGAAGAAGAAAAAAAAGACGCACACACACAATGAATGAGACAGGGTTAACATCCTGATGACATGATAAAATTTTAAGTGGGGAAGGTGCATCACACCACTTACAATAAAGTGCACTGCATCAATTCTCTCTGATCATTATCAATTATTTACTTTACGTTCATAGATTAAACCCAATGGGCTTCTTTAGCCCATTGGCAATTTTAATGATAGACGGGGTGGTGCCCCACTCTATATTCTCAGGTCAATACACGCACGCACATCCAAACACACACACACACACACACACACACACACACACACACACACACACACACACACACACACACACACACACACACACACACACACACACACACACACACACACACACACACACACACACACAAACAGGCACGCATTTGTATATGCATAGACAAACTGCATATACCTCACATGCACACGCCAAAAATGTGTGTGTGTGTCACAAACAAAACACATACAACAGAAACCGTGGACAGAAGAACCAAAAACTCTCACACCCAACACCCAAGGCATTTCTTTGCTGTCAAGGCAATCCACTTTTGTCCCTGCTATGATGTCATCCTTCATACTCAACACTGATAAACCCATTAAAAAAATTTCCTAAAGAAATGTTTTTGGGAACCTTGACTGCAGTATTTACTGATCTTCTCAAACTCAACAATCATCCTGTGGATGCTTGGATAGATGCTTGATATTGCACAGCAGTGTGTGTGTGTGTGTGTGTGTGTGTGTGTGTGTGTGTGTGTGTGTGTGTGTGTGTGTGTGTGTGTGTGTGTGTGTGTGTGTGTGTGTGTGTGTGTGTGTGTGTGTGTGTGTGGTGTTGTGTGTGTGTGTATGCAATAAGGGGCGAGAGAGAGCACGAGAGGGCCGAAAGAGAGAGGGAAAGAGAGGGCAAAGGGGAGGCAGTGAGTGCATGTGTGTGTGTGTGTGTGTTTGTGTGTGTGTATGCAAGAGAGAGCGAGAGAGAGAGGAAGAGAGAGAGCGAAAGAGAGAGCGAAGGGAAGGCAGTGAGTACATGTCTGTGTGTATGTGTGTCCGGCGCCCACTGGCGTTTTGTGCAGCTGTTGGTGCCAGTTCCTGTGCTCATGTTTGGTGTGGCACCCCTCTGAGGCATTAGAGGATTCACTGCTTGTTGAGCTGTGAAACGAGTACTGTCGTATCTCCAGGACTGCACTGTATGGACACACACACACACACACACACACACACACACACACACACACACACACACACACACACACACACACACACACACACACACACACACACACACACACACACACACAAAAACAAACAGACTGATAACACACACACACAGGGACATGCGCACACACAGGCTGTGGAGAGTATCAAATGGTTTGATGTTTGACCAACACCCCGATTTTTCTTCTGGTTCCACTTAAACTAATGCGCTGCCTTCAGAGAACCACAGGGCCGAAGCGTTATTATCCCCCGGCCTCTGAGCTGCCCTCCCCAGAGTGCTCTGACACGTGAAGTGATTGTTTGTGAACGTTCTGGAGACAATCCTGGAGACAGAACAAAGGCGCTCTTCTTCCACCGGGGTCCGTCAGAGGCTTTGAGGACCTGTTAAGACTGAATACGGATATGATGACCATGAACTGGGACTGGGAAGATGGTGATGAGGATGATGATTCAATCCTTTCATTTCCCGAAAATAAATGATACAAAAGCTTCCCTTGATATGTTTTTGTATCAGGCTCTGTTCCTTCTCACCTCATTATGTTTTCCTCGCTCTGTTTCTTTAAAAAGGATAACATATCACATATGAAGAGATATTCGCATTTACCGTCAACACATTCATCTCTGTCCTAAACAAGAACTCCACGGGTTGTTGTTTAGGACAAGAACCCGTGGTACTCCACGCACTGCTGAGCTTAAACACATCCCTTCCTGTTCCCAGCGACCGCTGCCTCCACTGAGGAGGTGTGTGTGTTGTGGAGGTGGTTTGGGAAGGGGGTTGAATTCTGACCCGCTCGTTCTCTGGCTCTCTGGCTCTCTCACTCACGTGAAATCCACATGTACAAAATGTTCCCGATCCCTCATCCTTGTACCTTATTCCGTTGGACTGCAGGGCTTTCGTCCAGGAATATAAGCTCAGGGAGGACAAACGGTTGGATCCTCTCCATCGGGTTTTCACAGTCAAAAGAGGAAAAGGTCTGGTTGAATGGGTTCATGGGCTGACGTTATTTTTCATTATATAGTTATTTATCCATGGACTAAACCAGTTATTCTGAAAGTGGGGGTTGTAAGATGATTTTTGGGGTGCTTAGAGATGATTTGCGTATCGTCAAAATGGTGGCTGAATTTGAGGCAATGTAATAATTCTGAATTGTGAGCGCAGAGCAACATTGCACCATCATCATCCTCATCTTCAAACCGCTTATCCGGGGTCGGGTCACGGGGGGCAGCAGCTCCAGCAGGGGGCCCCAGACTTCCCCTTTCCCGGGTCACAGTGGCCAACTCTGGCGAGGAGATACCGAGGCGTTCCAAGGCCAGTGTTGAGATATAACTCTCCACCTAGTCCTGGGTCTTCCCCGGGGTCTCCTCCCACTGCTCGTACCTTGCACACCTCCCCAGGGTGGCGCCCAGTGGGCGCCCTTACCTGATGAACCCCCTCGACTGACTCCTTTCTAAGCAGAAGAGCAGCAGCTCCAATCTGAGATCCTCACGGTTGGCTGAGCTTCTCACCCTTCACATTTCAATATTGCATATGTAAATGTATTTTCTTGACTGTTCCGGCAAATTAATTTCTCTTGCCTCCGTTTGCCTCCTGGATCTATCCCTCTCCACCCGTTTGATTTCATTTTAGCAGCCGTTTCAGCCAGTTAAGCGTCTGGCCTAAGGGCAGCTAGAGACTCGCGGGAGCAATCGACCAGGCAACCCCTTTGGTTGATGAGTGAAAGCTATTTCCGCCCGCAGGAAAACATCAGGATAGAGATCATGGCGAAGGTTCAGCCCTGAGAGAACAAGTTGCCCAATAGGGGTATGTGTTTCATCCCGCTTGAAGCAGAGATCTGGAGGTCCCGGTGTGTCGAAGGCTTCCCCTTTCATGTGCACCTTACTTGAGTTTTGGAACACATCCAAACTTCTTTGAGGCATTTTGTAAAAGTACAAAAGTAGAGACTATGGGGGGAACTCGAGGCCCCGTGATAAGACACTCACATATGAATATATGAATACAAATGACAATCCTGGATGGAGACTAAAATAAATCATTGTTGTTTAGAAAGTGAGAAAAAATAAATGAATAAAACACCCTCCCCGCAAGCTGTACTCCTACTGAATGACCCAGAATATATGACTTTTTATGATATAGAATTTCTTTTTAACTTTGTTGGGAGTAGGAACCAAATAATAAACTAGGTCACACGGTAATTCTGAGTCCGTGTTGAGGATTCTAAGTAATGCTAATTATACAGCAAATACAAGCATTAACATAACTCAAGGTAATCTGAAAAAGGCATGTGGACGATCATATTCTCCATCTTTGTTTGCCACAATGATTATCAGGAACGGAAATAATGACGCCAATACAACGTAAATTGATAAAAAAAAACACCACATAAACGCATAATACTGACAGAACAAAGGCACAACATAAAAAACGCGACAAGAAGGGCTGTAACGGACTCACCGACACACAGCGGCAGAGGGCTGTTCCAGGCCCGCCTCTCCCCACTCAGGCAGGTGAGCACCTCGGGCCCCTTGAGGGTGTAGCCCGGGTCGCAGCTGTAGGATACGTTGCTGCCCGCAAATTGGCCCTTGTCCTCCCTCTTGTAGCCGAACTGGGGCACGCCGGGATCCTCACACCTCTCCAGCTTAAAGCCTTGGCGGGTGGGTTGGAGGGAATGCAGGGGGTGACGGTTTTTGGGTTGGTGGGGATGGAGAGAGGTGGGGGTGGTTGAGTGGAGGAGGAGGAGGAGGATGGAGGTATTGGTCAAGATAAGGTCATGGGGAGAGGTGAGAGTGAAAGGGAAAATTCAAGGAAGGATAGTAAGAAACGTAGAAAGAAAAGGAAGATATGATTGGAGGATTTAGGAAACACAACAAGGAAGGAAGTATGGAAGGAAAAAGGATAGAAAGAAAGGTTGAGGAACAACATAAAGGAGGGAAGGAGGAAAGGACAGCAACAACAGCATCAGAATGTTCACGGGTGCTATGTGCGTGTTGTTTCATGGAAACATTGTGCCAGTAGCCTAAGATTACGCATAGCCTTCTCGTCTGTTAATTCCTTTTAAAGTTACTCATTATTTTACTGGCCACCCATGGGCACACACATTAATGTAACCTATCCGTGTTTAGTGCTAATTAATTTAACCTGTAAACGTCTCTGCCCAGTGGCCAGACTTTGTGTGAGTGTGTAGGTGTGGGTATATTTGTGAGTGTGTCTGTGTATGTGGGTATGTGCGTGTGTGTGTTTGCATGGATGTGTGTACCTCAGCTTGTGTTTGTTCTTGTGCGTGCGTGCGTGTGTGTGAGAATCCGCGTGTGCATCCGTGCCAGCACATGTGTGCACATGTATGCGTGCATGTATGTGAATGCATTTGTACGCGTTTGTGTGCATGTATGTGGGTTTGTGTTTGTGTATAAATGAGTTTTTACAGGTATGAGTGTATGAGTGTGCATGCATGAGTGCCTTTGTGTGTTGATGCATAGTTGCATGTGTGCTTACGTGAATAAGGGCATGTCTGTCTGTGTGTGTGCGTGCGTGCGTGCGTGCGTGCGTGTGCAGGTCTACACTCACTGGTGTAGTGGAGCTCAAAGCCCTTGCTGGTGTTGTCTGAGTTGCTGATGAACTCCAGCCACATGGAGCTTGAGGTGGAGTTGAGGGTGTTGTCCAACAGCTCGCTCCCAGTGAACAACCCCAGCATACGGGCCTGGTTACTGTTCCCATCAAACACCTGTGGGAGTGGGGGTGGTAATAAATAGCTTAAACAGTCAGCGAGGGACCACAAAGACACACATACCCAAACACATGCACACCCGAGTGCAGAATCTGCAAGGAAACATGGGCACCTCAATGTCGCGCACACACACACACACACACACACACACACACACACACACACACACACACACACACACACACACACACACACACACACACACACACACACACACACACACACACACACACATGGAATGAATAAAGTCACTCATTAAGTCACTCAGACACACACTATAACATTGACGCAACCAAAAAGAAACTGTTCACAGACAAAGTCACAGATTTACAGTCTGTGTGTCTGCAAACACATAGAAACAGGCCCACATGTGGGCTTGTGTGTGTGTGTGTGTGTGTGTGTGTGTGTGTGTGTGTGTGTGTGTGTGTGTGTGTGTGTGTGTGTGTGTGTGTGTGTGTGTGTGTGTGTGTGTGTGTGTGTGTGTGTGTGTTTTGGGGGGTGTACTCCTTCTCACTTTAAGCATATCATCCTCCTCCAGTCTGAAATCTCTCGCTCTGAGCTGGATTCCTTTACCAGCCTGCGTCTTGATGGAGTAGATGCACTCGTGGCTGTTGCCATAGTAACCGGGGTAGTTGGGCGAGAGCAGAACCCCCTGCGTGCCAGTCACTGAGGATCCGCACTCGGCTGGAGGGGGGGGGGGGGGAAGCAGGGAGAGAGAGAGAGAGAGGAGAGAGAGAGAGAGAGAAGAGAGAGAGAGAAAGAGAGAGAGAGAGAGAGAGAGAGAGAGAGAGAGAGAGAGAGAGAGAGAGAGAGAGAGAATGGTGGATCAGATTGATGATAGAGAGCGCAATATAGAATGACAGAGAAAACAACGGGAGATAGACAGATTGAGACCGAGAGACGGACAGAAAGACAGACAGTGATGGAACCACAGATCAGATTGAGATCAGATTGATATATATATGAGAGAGAGAGAGAGAGATAAGGGCGAGAGAGAGAGAGAGAGAGAGAGAGAGAGATAAGGGCGAGAGAGAGAGAGATAAGGGCGAGAGAGAGAGAAAAGGGCGAGAGAGAGAGAAAAGGGCGAGAGAGAGATAAGGGCGAGAGAGAGAGAGAGAGAGAGAGAGAGAGAGAGAGAGAGAGAGAGAGAGAGAGAGAGAGAGAGAGAGAGAGAGAGAGAGAGAGACAGTGGCGGAACAATAGCTCAGATTGATGACAGATAGGGAGAGAGAGTGACAGAGAGACAGATAGAGAGAGACAATGAGTGAGGGAGATAGTGCAAAAGAATGAGACAGAGAGAGAGGGAGGAAGAAAGGGTCCCAGTAGAGGAGTAGTTGGAGAGAGCAGAGGACATATTTATCACCATATGCTTTAAACTCAAATCACAAATTGAAATAGTCATATCAACATGAAGGGGTTAGTGAAGGAACCATGAAATGGAGTTATTGCAGATAATGTTTTAAAGTCGGTTACTGCGAAAGTGCAAAGTACCTTAAATTAACTGTAACCTGAATATGATATTTATAATGAGCAATTATTTTGGGCAATTTGATCTTTGGGGATCAGATTCAATGTACAAATAAAACAAGAAAAGAAGACTGCAACTAACTTATCGTTTCTAAACATTCCTTTTGCTGGTTGGTTTGTTTTTACGCTTGCCTTCATCAGGGAATCACTTGCCCTACATGGAACTAATTCAGCAACATCTAGCAACCGCCAACTTCACACATTGACAGTGGGAGCGAAGCAACAACGCACAATATAAACAACTAACAAAGGTACCACATCAGAATAAATAATGATGCTTAACACATCTTAATGACTTGGCTCCATGAGACTTTCAACACTTACAAATTACCCAATAAACGTACAAACCATCCGATAACTTTGAGTACCGGTATTTTCTCAAGAAGTGTAATAAACCCTTTTGAACCAAGGCTTTACAAGAATGGGCTGTACCTAGAGGGCTATTTCCATATTTTTTAAGCCAACGATTCCCCTCGTCCTTGCATCCTAAATCTTAGACTGGAAGTGGTGATTGGACCAGCTAGTCGACAGCCTACATCAGATGTTAGGACACTTAATAAACTCGGCTGTCACATGCCCTACTCCCCCTTTCCTCTCTGCTCTGCTTGTGTCCTCGAGGGAATGGTGAACAAGCAATAGGAAGGAGGATGTAAAGAAATAGTGTTGGAACACACAGCCTGTGTTAAGGTAGCTTCCAACTTCCTGAAGAACCATGGAATCAACCGAAATGTATGTGCGTGTGTGCGTGCGTGCGTGTGTGCGTGCGTGCGTGCGTGCGTGGACTACATCAGGCATCATGTCTGGTGAGGGGAGGTGGGTGATGTGTTGGGAAATGGATATGGGTGTGTGTATATTTAGGTGTATAAATAAGAAAGCATGTGACCACCTACCCACACACCTTGGCAGAGGGGAGCTCCACACCCGCCGTCTCCCCCCTAGACACACCACCCGGGGCGGGCCCTCCAGGCGGTACCCCGGGAAGCAGGAGAAGATGAGGCTGTCCCCCACCCCGTACTGCAGCCCCTTGCGGGTGCTGTAGGTGGGGATACCCGGGTCCTCGCAGGGCTCCAAGTCGTACTCTGGGGACAGGAGGACGTTGGTCGCTGGAGTCATTTCAATGATTCACAGCACAGGGTGTTACTAAAAAAAGACCTGGAGTAATTCCTTAAATATATAACATTATCAAAGTCAAAGTCAAAACCGGCTCTATTGTCAATGACCAAATATGCGCAAGACAAATATAGAAATCGAAATTGTGTTTGTCTCAAAGTACAAAGGATAATTTGGTCAAATGAATAAAATAAGTACTATTTACTATATTACAATATTATTATAATATAGTGCATGAAGAACATCCTGACATCGCTCCGCCAAGGGCCTTGAGTGCGTTCACCTTCAACATACAAAATGGACCACGTATATCGGAAAAAAGGGACAGTGTCTCTGCATTTGTTTATTCGTTGAGGGTTTCTCACCATAAACTTGATAATACTCCCGATAAAAACGACGGGGGCCTGGTTGTGATGGTATATCCTTAGCACAACGTCGGAGGAATGGTTAGGTGGGTTTTATACGGGTTAATGAAGTACATAATTAGATAGAACGCCTTTAAGGAAAAAAAAACAAAACACTTAAAGCTGCTCAGCTAGAACTAAACCATGCGGGATCCTCCACAGCCCTAGATTGGGACGCTGTCACTTTTCAGCGCAGAATGAACTCCATATGATCTCCTTGTTTTACTCCCGGTAGAAAGGTTGTGGGATCAAACCCCCATTATCCACGGTCTACCAATGGCGACTTAACCCCCTGACCTAGTCAGAAGGACCATCGTAATCCACCATTCATAACGACAACAACAGCGGTGTGTGATCCCACTTCCTGCGGTGGAAGCAGTCGTCAGGGCCAACCGTACGCCCCGTCTCCGAATCCCACTCCACCAACGCCCGTTTACCGGAGAAGGTGATGTTGAAGCCCTCGTAGGAGACGGAGAAGTCGGAGAGGAAGCGGATCTGGGCGGTGTAGTTCCCGAAGAGCCCCGCACTCAAGGTGGGGGGCAGGGTGGAGCCCGTCAGCCTCCACAGGGGCTGGGAGAAGCTGCTGTTCTCCGTCACCAGCAGATGGTCGTGGGGGCTCTCCAGGTGGAAGGTGTGGAAGGTGAACTGCACACCTGCGGACCAGACGGGGCAATCGGTGGTAAGGATACAGATCGGTTATTGCACTTTTCCCTTCTAATTCATTCATCTGTCTGTTCTAGCGTGTTGCGGTGACTGCGACTGGACGCCTGGATTCTCCTTATGGTTAACCGGCCAGCACTCCATCATCCATGTCAAATGTTTTGCCTGTATATATGTGTATATGCATGTCAATTATGGAACGCATTGCATTCCTGACCATTCCTGAAAGGAGGGATCCCCCACTGTGCGTTCCTCCTTAAGATTTCTTTCTTGCGGATTAAGGGAGTTTTTTCTTGTCCTCTTGGGGGGGAGGGACAGGGGGGTGTAAATATTTGGCCTGTTAAGCCCTTTGAGACTGTAATGGTGATTAAGGGCTATATAAATACAAATACAATTGAATTGATAGGGTGGTGCATTGTTGTTGTTGCGGTGGTGGAGTGTTGATTGGTTTCATGTAAATTGTACCTCAGGGAAAACATTGATTATTGATGCACCTAGCCATGTCACGGAGCTGATCAAAGTTGTTCAAAGTTTCAAATAAACAAAAACTAAAAGATGTTTGAATAAATGACTCATCTATTCATAGCAGAGATAGTTACTGCCAGCTTGGGATATGAACATGAGAAGGTAACGAGAGTGGAATAAATAAATAAATACAAATCTGTCTCTGATCCTTCTGTGGGCGCTCATCTCAAGACAAGCGGAACAACGCGACGGCGTGAGTCATCCGGTGGGGCCCCGGGGCCTCTAGGCCATTTTGTCTTTTTCGACGGGATGTGGCATTCACGGTGCATAAACTAAACCACTTAAAGGAGGAAACTGAACGTTAACAATAACCAAATGTCTACTTTGTTGCGTGTAATTCAAAACTGCGGTGGAGGGTTATGGGACGAAGGGGGCCGGTCTGGGGTGGGGGGTGGTGGGCCTTCTGGGATCTCTGACCTTTGCCGTGAGATGACTCGATCATCCAAGTGCAGTTGAGGTTGTGTGGGTAGAAGTCTGGGAAGCCAGGTGACAGAATGGTACCGGTGTTTCCCTGGATATAGCCTCCGCACAGCGCTGTGTTGGAGGAGGAGGAGGAGGAGGAGGAGGAGGAGGAGGAGGAAGAGGAGGAGGAGGAAGAGGAGGAGGAAGAGGAGCAACAGGAGCACGGGTAGGTGGACGGCAGAGAAAGCATATCAGATTGTATAAAATGAGAAAAATAATACCAATGCCACCACAAAAAGTGGGAGAAGGAGATGGAGAGACAAAAGAAGAGGGAAGAAATATGTTAATACAAGCCAAGACTTATACTACTATATGGAAAATACATACTTTACAACTCTTCTTCCAAATCCTGCCTCCCCTAAAACTTTTCCATTCATTTACAACTGTGTGAAAGGCATTTTATCCGTAGTGTCTTTCAAAAGAGTGTAAAAGTAAATGCCTAGACCGCACCGTCGATATCATTAAGGAGAAGGTGGGCCAATCAATAACGTTCTTCAATATAAAGCATTTATAGTGGACTAAAGCAGGAGAGCAGCAAAATGGTGTGATCGGTGCCTCACTTATAAATCATTTATAACCATATGACCAAAGGCTCCTTTCAGCCCAACAAGGGAATGGTCTATTCGCCGTTCTTGCGGGGGGGGGGGGGGGGGGTTACCCTTTTTGATTACAGGATTCCACAGAGTTCATTGCAATCCAATGAAGTAAAGTCAAGAGAGGCTTCTACTAATCCATCACAGTGCAACACCTCAAACATTCCCTTTGAGCTCAGCCTCCCATCGCTCTAGACCGTCTCCCTGGACCCTGTGTTGTTGTGGTGTTGCTGTAGACACTGTTAAACACGGCGGAGCATACCATCGCAGGTAGGCAGGGGACGGCTCCACTGGAAGTTGGGCTCACACTCGAGAGGCTCGGAGTCGCTCAGCGTGTACCCAGCGTCGCAGTTGAACGTCACCAGGGCTCCCACATAAAAGTCGTTGCCATGGCGCTGTCCGTTGACCGGGATACCGGGATCCACGCAGTGATCTGACTGTAGTTGGAGTGCTGGGGAGGGAAGACAGCAGCCATGAGTTTCACCCGATAACCCCCGAAAAGGGAGCTTTTCAACCGCACGCACACACACACACACACCCACACACACACACACATACACACCAACACACACGCACTCACACACAAGCACATGGACTTAAAGGCTAAAAGCATTGTGGATCAAGTTTCAAGCTTCACGTTTTCTTAAGACCTAACCGCTAACCGCATGCTAAAAGGGTTGCAGAAATAGCCACCTGGTCCAAAACAAAAGTACTTTAAGAGCAACACACCGATAGAAAGCCTCTTGAAAGTGCTCTCCTTGTATGTGGAATGGGCTGCCTTGACTGTGAATTATTGAATCTCTTCAAAAGGTAAACAAGCTGACAGAAGGTATGGAGGATTCACGGTATATGCCACAGGTATATGAAGGGCTCTCGAAATAATTGATCATGTATTCACGCATTTTGATTATTTATTATTGTTTGTTGTTTGAGCATTTGTTTGTCGAAAATGTCTTTTTGGGAAAATGGTTACAGGGCTCTCTTGACAAAATACCTTCATCTCTCCAACATCCTGTCTTAAATTAAAGGCCAAACCCTGAACCCAAACACTTCAAGAAACAAACATACTCTCGTAGCGGATGCGGAAGCCGATGTCAGAGTGGCTCTTGTCGGTGGAGAAGAGCATGAAGATGTAGTTGGAGGTGCTGATGAGGAACTGGGGCACCTGGGTGCCCTGGTAGCTGCCGATGAGCGGCGAGGACGGGAAGCGTCCGTCACGCACCTCCAGCACGTCGTAGTTCACCTCTGTGCGGAACCTTGGGGAGGATAGGAGGGGAGAGAGAGGTAATAGAGAGGGTGGATCAAAGGCCGTGATGCTTTCGGCACAGTGGCCACGTTGCCATTTGGTTGTGACACTATCCTTGCGCATAGGTTGCAATAGATTGATCCGATTGCATTGTCTGTGTGTGTGCATGTGCGTGTGTTTGCGTGTGCGTGCATGTGTGTGCATGCGTCTTGATCGAGCTTGATCTAGCCGAGTCTCAATTTGAATTTGTGATGAGTGCCCCAGGCTTCTGAAGAGTGTCCTTTTGTCTTTTTCGTGTGCGTATGTGTCTGTTTCTGTGTCTGTGTTTGTGTGTCTCTATGTGTGTATGTGTGTGTGTGTGTGTGTGTCTGTGTGTGTGTGTGTCTCTCTATGTGTGTGTGTGTGTGTGTGTGTGTGTGTGTGTGTGTGTGTGTGTGTGTGTGTGTGTGTGTGTGTGTGTGTGTGTGTGTGTGTGTGTGTGTCTCTATGTGTGTGTGTGTTGTGTGTGTGTGTCTCTGTGTCTCTATGTGTGTGTGTGTGTGTGTGTGTGTGTGTGTGTGTGTGTGTGTGTGTGTGTGTGTGTGTGTGTGTGTGTGTGTGTGTGTGTGTGTGTGTGTGTGTGTGTGTTGTGTGTCTCTCTCTCTATGTGTGTGTGTGTGACTGTATACGTGCTGTGTTCTCAGTGTCCTTGTCCTATTTCATCATCAAAGCGGTGGATAATATGTCTGTCTGCGGAGCGGCAGCAGCGGCATCAGGTCGTCTAAACGCAGGCTGCGGCGCCAGGCTTTATTGATGTTCTGGGCGAATCAAAGCGCGGCCAGCACTTATTTTGTTTTCATCTGGCCCCGGCAAGCCATCTATCCCTGGCAGTAATGAGACGGGCACACGAGTGGTGCCACGGTCAAATGTTAACACGCATGTGTTTGATCCAGATTTACCTCTCTCTCATGTGGAGAGCTGAAAGTCACATCAACGACACCTTTATATGTGTATGCGTTTTTTGGTGTTTGTGAGTACAAGATCAGCCATGACGACACTGTGTGTGTGTGTGTGTGTGTGTGTGTGTGTGTGTGTTGTGTGCTTGTGTGTTTTTGTGTGTGTTTGTGAAAGGAGGGAAGGAGGGGGGTTGGGGGAGGGGGCAATAAAAAAATATTCAATCCAATAATTAAGATCACAACTCGATACAAAAACCGGGAGGTGATTCAACCCTTGGGAGTACATTTTTTTACATGAAGATGTGCTGATCTGCTGCATTAGAGAACAAAGAGGGAATAAAAAGAGGCAAAAAGAGAGGGGCGAGAGGGAAACATGACATTGGGACATAAAGAAAAGAGGCAACAAGGGACTCGTTCCTGAAACAATGTGACTCCTAAAGGGCTGGTAAAGGTGTCATGATACAAGATAAAGTGTTTGCGCGTGTGTGTGTTTGCGCGCGCGCGCGCGGCGCGCGTGCGTGCGTGTGTGTCTATGCCTGTGTCATGTGCTTAAGCACTTATTTGTGTGTATGCATGTGTGTGTGCACGTGTGTGGGTGTGTGTGTGCATTTGCGTGTGTAGGCGTGAGCATGTATGCATGTGTGCAAGCACTTGTGCATTTTGTTCCTTTCCATGTATTTGTGTGTGTGTGTGTGTGTGTGTGTGTGTGCATTTGCTTCTGTGTGTGTGTATGTGTGTTCGCAAGTGGGAGACTCACTTGTCAAAGATGATCTTGATTGGGTAGCCGGGAGGGGCCTCGATGATCCACTCACAGTTAAGGGCCTCCTTGTAAAGCTCAGGCCATCCAGGGGACAGGATGATCCCACTGGGCGCCTTCAAATCCCCCCCACACGGAGCTGGGGAGAGGGGGAGAGAGAGTGAGGTGAGAAGATGGAGTGTACAATGAGAGGACGGAAAGGGGAATCAGATGGAGGGAGGGAGGGAGAGGGGAGCAGGGATGATAAGTAATTGGGAGAGAGAGAGCGATAAGGAGAGCGATAGATTTAAAAAGAGAGAGAGAGAGAGAGAGGGGGGAGGGGAGGAGAGGAGGGGGGAACAACGGCGAGAGATAGATAGTTTGGGGGAACGCTCATGATCAATTATGTGACGGACAAATGGAAGAAAGAAGAGGAGGAAAAAAAGACAAGAGGGAATGGGAGTAAGAACATGTGAAGATTGAATTATGCATGTCCGTCCCGGGTGTTATGTGGGAATCAGCGTAGCTCTGCTTGTTCCCTGACAGCAGGGGGGGCCGGGGGGGGGCAGCTAATGTAAATTGGTGACGGACCACTTCAAGGTTAACTGTCTCGGGAAGGAATATGCAAGGGCTCCCTGCATGTGTATGGTTGCATGTGTGTGTGTGTGTGTGTGTGTGTGTGTGTGTGTGTGTGTGTGTGTGTGTGTGTGTGTGTGTGTGTGTGTGTGTGTGTGTGTGTGTGTGTGTGTGTGTGTGTGTGGTAAATCATTTCCAAGTCCAAGCTCACTGAGTCAAGTGCTTCTTAAAGTGTTTCTTCAAGTGTTTTATCTGGCATCAAACTGTTCGCCAAAGAAATACTCACCAGAGCCTTGATCCACACAAAATAGCCCCTTAAAAAGACGATAGTCGTCTGGAAGTTAACCACAACACCACAACACAACATCACACTAACCACGCACACAATACTTAGCATTTCCTTCTCTTGTCTCTATTTTTTCTTTTTAATCATTTATTTTTTAGTTATTACAACAAAACAAAATTGTCCTAACAAATTTAAATACCTAAAAAGATATGCACAAGTCTAAGTAAACTTCCCTAAAAACCCATTGCACCCATTATTTTGGAACCAACTTAGAGCATGGCACATCATTTATATTGACTGCATTCCCAGAGTCGTAAAGACGACCCTGCTTTAGCCCTTAGGCAAATAAATTCTTCACATTTCCAACTCAATTTCCTATTCTCTTCCTTCTTTTTCTCTTCTTCTCTCTGTCTTCATCCATTCGCCCGCCCCATATACCTGTACGTCCCGCTGCTGTATTTCCGTCTCCCTTTAACTGACTTTCCGTGGAACGAACACCGGGAACGGGGGCTATGGCTCAGTGACACTGCCGCCGCCGTTACTGCCTCTCGCCACTCTCCTTACTTTCAAAGCGCGATGATTTAATCAGCCGACTCAGCGTAGCGAAGGCCATCCATAAAGCCGTAGCACGCGGAAATCTCCAGGGCATGATGGATGGTCCAAAACAAAACAAAAAGCTAGCATGGTATCACGCACCACGCACGCACGCGCTACACAAGGGGGTGGTGAGTGGAATGACAGAGGCAGAGGGTTCACCGGGGAGCAGCACAACATGTGTTTTAATAACGCCCATTTACTGGCCTCGACCCCTCCCACCCCTCAGTTTTTCGAAAATGAATGGCACGGAGTCAAGGGGTCCTCTAGGGACTTCATGCTAGCGCCTGGATAAGGGAGCGCCACCCCCTTCCCGCCTCGCTAACACCAATGGTTTCCTCCCCTCCCCTCCCCCAACACCCTCCCCCGCCCGCCGCCTTCGCCCCGACTATATTGTTCTTCTCGGCAGTTCAGGAAGAGGGTTTATTGAATTTGCGCAGAGCGGGTAAGAGCCAGGTAGATGGATGAGGCAGTATCCCGCTTGTGAGCTCAGCATGTTTCCTGATTGAAGCACTTTAACGGAACAAAAAGCTAGCCTGCCTGCCGACTGCTTCGCAACTTTTCTCCTAAGTGCCTTTGATTCGCGGCTCAACGATTGCTGCCCTTAAAAAATTGTCCGGTCCTCAAGGTAACGGTGAACTGCAGCGGCACTACAGTAAGTGTCAAATGCCTTCACTGTATGTTCGTTGAAGTCAAGGGAGAGAGGCTGCAAAATCGTAAATGGGTGGTAGTGTATGTGGCACGCGTGTAGTATTGGCAGTACACATGCGAGATTTGGGCATTGCACATTTTCCGCGTGATTTTGGCTCTACAAATCCTCTATTTGATTTTGGCTCTACACTTGTGTCCTATGCGATTTGGGAATTGCCCATGTTCTATTTAATTCAGGCTCAGCCAATTTTCCATGTTATTTTGGCTCGACTTGCCTTGGGAGGCAGGGCAGTCTACTGTTTTGGGTGTTCCGCTCACAGCCAAAAAGGCATCAGGTCTGATCCCCATGTCCACAACCTACCTGAAGGCATCCTTGATGAACGCCTTGATGCCTAAGGCTTTCCTCAGAGGAGAATATGTTTTTGCTTTCCTTCCAACCGGATTCAGCGCAAAGAGAGCCAGAGCGAATCTTTTTTTGAAGAACGTAAGGTCGCGCCGATATATGGAAATCCATTTCGACCCAGCCAAGTCCGACAGACAGACTGACATAAACTGCGGAAAACACACAAACTTCCAAATCCGGATATTCTCACGAGGCCATCACCTAACCCCATATTGCTGCATTGTTCAAGACCTGCATCTCCATTCAGACTGAGTGGCTTACCAACAAGGCATCATCAAGCATCAAGTGACACACTATGATAACACTAACGGGGCAGGGTCGACCCAGGGGCTCAGCCTGTACCTTCACAGCGGGGCACGGCGTTGTCCCACACCACGTTGCCGTCCTTCAGGATGCAGGACACTGTCTGGGAGCCGTGGGTCTTGACGAAGCCCTCCTCGCACAGAAAGGAGATGGAGCTGCCCAGCTGCAGGTTCTCCCCGAAGCGCTTGCCGTTCACGGGGACGCCCGGGTCCGGACACTCGTTGTGGCGGAACGCTTTGAACAAAGAGGGAGGACGGGTGTTAGAGAGATGTGAATTGGGTAAAACGGTAAATGGACTGAATTTTATGTAGCGCTTTTATAACCAGTGGCCACTCAAAGCGCTTAGCAACATTGCCTAACATTCACCCTTTCACACATCAAGGGCGGTGTAGCCTTGCATGTAACCATGCAACCATGCAAGGCTACAGCCAGCTTGTCGGAAGCAGCTAGGGGAAAGCGTCTCACTCAGGGGCACCTCGACACTCTAGCTAGGAGGAGCCGGAGATCGTACCAGCAACCTTCTGATTACCAGCCAACCTGCTCCACCTCCTGAGCCACATGCCGCTGTGTTTGATTTTGTTATTGGGTGGTTGTGGGGAGGAGGAGGGGAGGAGAGAAGGGACGAGAGGAGGAAAGAAGGTTCCTGATGAGAAGGGAAAATGAGAAAATGAGACAGGATAATGAGGAAAGGAGAGGAAAGAGGAGACGTGAGGAGGAGAGGATAGGGGGAGATTTATGTTTTATGATTGATGAAGAGAGTAGAAATGAAAAGAGGAGAAAGTGATAAGGGCAGAACAAAGAAGAGAAAGGGGGAACAGAGCACAGTATTGGAGAGCGGGAAACAGCAGGGAACAGAGAGGATCAGTATGTTCTCGGGTCCAAAACATAACAAATTACCAGGCATTCGTCTAATGATTCATTACTTCAGCTCACCCATTTTCCACAGCCAGTGCACAGTTGCTATGGTGATTTGGAAATAATGATAATCCAAATTTCTCTCCCCACCACCAAATAACCAACTGTTGGCCATAGTGAGAGGATCTGGTTTATAAAATAGTGAGTTGACTTATCCCGCTGTTTTAATTTTGTTAGAAGTGACGGAATATATAAATGAATATGTAAATAAGCAGATGCCAGATGACACATCGGGAATGATGCACTGATTAAATACCAAACTACCCAAGTGTGCGGATGAAACTTTTCTACCGCAGAATTAGTGATGGCTCTGACCATTCCACTTACACCCACACATAGCACCTTGATCATGGCATGTAAACACATACATCACCTGCGTGAATGTGAAAATGTGTGTGTGTGTGTGTGTGTGTGTGTGTGTGTGTGTGTGTGTGTGTGTGTGTGTGTGTGTGTGTGTGTGTGTGTGTGTGTGTGTGTGTGTGTGTGTGTGTGTGTGTGTGTGTGTGTGTGTGTGGGGCTTATTGATGAATCCCCCTTGCCTCTGTATCCGCTGGAGCCCAACAGAGTGTTTGGCGCCACCTCATCCATCACCATCATCTTATTTATTAACGTGCCCAAAGTCCCCTCAATGCGGTTTGACGTGTCCTCAATTAACATGAATGATGGAACATGTCCACCCCCACTCCCGGAAACCCACGTCAACACACAAACACACACTCACACAAACATACACGCACACACACTTGCGTGCGCACGCACACACACTTGCGTGCGCACGCACATGTTAACGGACACTGCCACGCACACCCGTACACGCTGCCAAACAACGGCTCCACGGTGAGATGACATTGTTGTGTCTGAAACCGCCTGTCGTCTTCAATTAACTGCCGGTGGCTGTTCACCCCCACGCACCCCCCCACACCAACCCCCTAGAGCCATCGCGCCACCCTCCCTTATTCATTTATTCATAAATTAGCGCGTGGTCCGCAAATGAATGCCTTATCGGCAACAGCACACACATTCACCACATTGCTGCGTTGTTGAGGAAACACCCGAGAGGGGCCTTCATACATTAGCCTACTTCATATATACTATAGATAAAAATGTATAAAGAATAAATAGTTGACATTTAATGCTGAAATAATTTAGACCTAGAAACTGTGTGGCTATAATAAAGTAGATATTAATATCTTGTGTACAATGACATGGTGTGAGAAAAACCTTATTTAGAGTAAACCATAAATCTGAGACCTATACAAATAAATGTTGGGGATTTGGCAGGAGTCACATTACGTTAGGGAAAGTTATTTCCTCCTGGACGGGAAAAAAAATGTGTGTTGCATCGTTATGTATCAGGATGTATGCAACGCTTGCACGCCTTCATCCCACCGTTACAGAGAGCCTCGCAGCACGAGCGTGAAACGCATGGTTGGCTTGCAGCGCACTGATTACACAAAAACCTCTTTAAAATCCCTCAGAACTTGGACGGAAAGATCCAGAATAGAATATAATGAGCGGTGGCACGGTGTCTCTTGTCAGCCAGGGATTTAGCGGTCTTTGTTTGTGAGTTTTTTTCCCCCCGGTTATTTAGATGTCAAACCCTTTTACACAAACAGTAGACAGGAAGCTTTTGTCATTTCTGCATGGTTGTGCGCTCGTTGCCACCGTTGGCAGTTCGGGCGGAATCACTTGTGTGTGTGTGTGTGTGTGTGTGTGTGTGTGTGTGTGTGTGTGTGTGTGTGTGTGTGTGTGTGTGTGTGTGTGTGTGTGTGTGTGTGTGTGTGTGTGTGTGTGTGTGTGTGTGTGTGCTGGCTTGCAGGGAAGACAGGCAGGTAGGTACGACTGATGATTCATGAGGTCCATTACTTACACAAACACATCGGACTTGGCACACTTTTGAACACACACACACACACGCAGAACACAACACACCCTGTCCAATATACACACTATTCAGACAGACAAAGCTCAACGTCACATACACACACAAGTACAATCAACACACACACATTCACTCCACACAATACACACATACACCACACGATACACACTGAAACCAAAGCCGCCCTGACAAAGAACGATCCCTCCTTCCTCCAAGAAAGGAGGGATCACATCAATGCCGTCCCAGAAGACCCGCCCCGTCCTTGTTAAACCCTTTGATACCTTTTTACTTTGATGCAGCTGCTTTGCATATAAACCAGACTTGACTTTTCGTTCTTTGGAATAAAAGAAAGGGGCATCGCCATTTCAGCACCCCAGGGCGTGGCACACATACTTGTGAACGTGATGTTGAAGCCTCGGTCCGTGTAGGTGTGGTCGGTCAGGAACTCTAGCCGGGCAACGTGGGCGCTTGTGGTGATGGGCGGGGGCAGGACGTCGCCGGAGAAGGTACCCAGGATGGGAGACTCGGCCTTGGGGGGAAGAAAATAGGTGAGGGACACATACCCGAGTCAGGTGTTGAATGACTTATGGTGAATGATTGATGGGATATTGGGAATAAAAAAAGGGCAGCTTTGCAATGGCTGGGGGAGAGATACTAATCGAGTTGATACACAGAGAAAGGCAAGAGGCAAGGCGAGGGATTGACAGACGGGCGAAAGAGAGGGATCTATACAGGCAGGTAGGAAGCTAATACAGACAGACAGCATGGAGGGCAACAAAATGGCAGGCAGGGGATACACACAAGATAGACCTGTGGCCAGCTTGATATAATTACACAAGGGGTGAGGAGGGCGGGGCTATTAGAGCAAAACAGTCAGCCTGAGTGACAGACCGCAGTGAGCCGATAGATAAGCCGACCTTACCTTTCCTCCATCTTTGATGGAGAGAAAGTCGAACTGCTTCTCCATGCTGAGGTCGTTGAAGGCCAGGTTGATGCGGCTCTCAGGCTTGGCGATGATCAGCCACACGCAGTGCATGTTGTTGCCGTACTCCTGGGGGTAGTTGGGCGACAGCAGCACACCCGACGGCGTGGTAAAGTTGAAGAAACACGAGACTGCAGGGGGGGCGTTGACGCACGCAGCCGAACAGACATATAGATGATGGGGAGGGAGGCAGAGTTGGGAAGGGGGGGATTGTGGGAGAGGGGGGGGGGGAGGGAGGGAGTGGGAGTCAGAGTGAGAGAGAGGGAACATGAAAAGTGGCACTAAAAGAGGTTTGAGGTGTGCGAAACATTGGCAAATCTCATTATCTGTTGCTGAAGTACTGAAATCACTGAAATGTGCTGAACGGAGGGAAACTCAGTTTCACAGTTTATTTTTATAGATAGCTTTTTATATCTAACTCTTTTTATTTATTTATGTACGGCTCATAAGTTGAATTGGTCTGTGGTGTTTTATTCTAAAAACAGAAGAACACATTGAAAACATGACGAAGTATATCAGGATGAAGATCAACCGATGAACGTATTGATCCACAGAACAATCATTCATACAATCAATGCATAGCCCAAACAGATCAATACAACTCAATCAATAATGAAAGCAGGTCATCCATTCATTATTGATATGAAGTCATATTATATCAAACATCCAACACAAACCGATAACACTTGGCAGATACAAATGTAACAAGGGAAAATAATAAAAAGGAAAAAAAAAACACAAGAATAATAATAAAAAAGGGTGCAGAAGAGAAACATAAGCCTCAACATCAGTGTTGAACGGAGTAACATTAAGGCCCAGTCCCATTTCTACCCCTCACCCCTTCCCCTTACCCCTTCCCCCTTGTTTTGAAGGGGTAAGGGGAAGGGGTAAGGGGTAGAAATGGGATTGGGCCTAAAGCTCTGCGTGCAAAGGAGACAGAGTGATGCGATGGGAGGAGTTCTGCAGAGCATGTAAATGAGGCCAGCAGTAGCCTGGGGCCAGGGGCCCAGCGGGGCCTTTGCTCTCTCTTTGACCAGAGGGGTTCCTCACAACCTGGGGCCTGCTGGGGCTAAACGGAGTTGGGGGGAAAATACGGCAGAAGACTGAAGTCTGCAACTGTAGCCTGGAGCGGGGGGGGGGGGGGGGGGCTGTTGGGTGGGGCGGGCACAAATGTGTACTTTTTTATAATAATTCTTTATTTTCTTTACTTTTTGTGTACGTCTCCAATTGCTTCCGCAAACAAAAGACGGGGACGTGTTGTTACTGGGTGGTGTTGGTGCTGCTGGGGTGTGCAATGGTGCGTGTGTGTGTGTGTGTGTGTGTTGTAACAGTTTGTTTGACTGCCGGGGTGTGAGTCAGGGCCGGTCACTTTTTCTTTTAACGGCTTGAATCACAAACAACAGTCAGGCACGGTGGGTTGCTTTCACAGGGCCCTAATTAGGACTATATGAACAGAAAACATGTGAAAACAAATGAATAAATAATATGACAATGAAGCATTGCAAATTAAATAAGACATTAAGTTTTTAACTCATCGAGCGTGGTCGGATGCCGTTTTGTCAGGCCAACAACGCAGCCCTTTTGTTACTCCCATAGTGAGTCATTGAAGTGGTTTAGCTAAAGGTTAACTAAATAAAAGATGGTTCCGATCATTGTGTAAAAGTATCAGCTGCATCGCCCGCATCGCTCAGCTCCTGGCGCCGTACACACGCTCATTTGGATACTTTGTCCGTCTTATAAATAACACAACGGTCGGCCTTATCTGCCCGCTCAGCTCTAGTTCTCACTCTCCGCAGCCCCCCTGTTTGGCTAGCGTGGCGCTAATGAGCTAATAAGGCGTCCTATTGTTCTGAAAGCGGGCTGCTCGGGAAAGCGTGCGGATGATCTGACTATTCATCGCACATGAAGCGCTCCTCCACTGACGCGCATCTACCTCCACACACACACACACACACACACACACACACACACACACAACACACACACACACACACAACACACACACAACACCACACACACACACACACACACACACACACACACACACACACACACACACACACACACACACGTAGAAGCAGAGAATGTAACGGGTTTGGTGCGTGACTCCCATTGATGAAACGGGGAAGCCAATCGGTCTCACTCACAGACGCAGCTGGGCTTCTTGGCCGACCACTGGTTGTTCTTCTGACAGGTGATGTTCCTTTTCCCCACCAGTTCGAACGCCGGCAGACACTCAAAGTACAGCCGGTCCCCGTGACGAAAGCCTGTCCCTTCCCGCTTGCCGTAGGCGGGGGTGCCGGGGTCCCCGCAGCTGCCCTGGTCGATCTCTGCACGGGGGGATAACGGGAACAAAAAGAAGGCCATGTTTTCAAAAGACAGCCCAACCACAGACAGCCAGCCAGACGAATGAAATGAATGTGTTTAAAAGCTGCCTCCGACTGGGGAAATGAAGCCTGGACACAGAGGTGCTAGCTGACTGACCTCCTTGCGCTAGCATTCTTGCACTCGTGTAAAGGTGTGTGTGTGCCTGTGCGTGTGCGTGTTTGTGCCTGTGCGGCGTGTGCGTGTGCGTGTAATCCATCCATCACGTCACCACCATCCCTCGCAAACCAGCCTTGCATCCATTGGCAGGGAACAGGCCTTGTTTACCTCGCCTCCCGACGTTGTCTGTGCACTCCGGGTGATGGATGCATTATACATCACAACAGTCAAGAGGGCTGTTGGGCTAGCACAGGCCAGAGGTCCTGCAGAGTATAGCTGTGTGTACGCAGGTGAGTGATGGAACTGAGATCACTGACATTCCACTGACCCTACATCTTTACAGCACACATATATACTGCCTGTTTGACGTATACACAGCATGACCGGAAAAAGGACGCGTGTGCGTGTGCGCGAGTGTGTGTTATGTTTGCTAAACCATTGCCGTCTAATCAATAATTCAACGTAGCGCACACAAGCTAACACACTGAATCTGATATTTTGTTACTTTGAACTGGAATGGGCGAGAATGAGCAAGTAAAAGCATTCATGCGTGTGTTGTATGTGTGTGTGTGTCGACGGGGAGGATAATAGCTTTGGAGCAGAGTAGCCAGCAGAAAGTGTTAAAAGTATTCTAAAGAGGCAAAGCGAGTCAACAACAGATAAGTAGAAACAAGGCCCACCCTCCAGGCGGTTTTCTCTCTACCAAGGCCTTTTCTGCTGTTGTTTTTTATTCAGCTCCTGCTATCCTTTTCGCACATTGCTTTTTAAGTGCTTAACGTTTTACCAGAGCCACGCCAGGGCTCCTTGACATGGACAGGGACACAGAAAGGAGATGGCATTTACAATGCATTTGTGTAATGCTCTGAGATGAGGCGGGCGGAGGTATTCTCAGGCGCAGGAACGAGGAGTGACAGCCCAACAGGGATTTTCAAACGAAGCCTTTCGACATCACTTCACCATTCCTCTGAAATTACATTGCCTGAAAAGCACTTCTTTTTTTTCTGTGTATTTGTCGCTTCCCTGCCTGTTCCTCACTGTCTTTCTTGACCTTGGTGTGAATAAAAATGCATCGCTGCATCGTCTGCTGACGGACGTTTAACACTCAAAGTTGCCCCGTAGGGAGCCTGACAGGAGAAACTTCTGCCGCACATGCGCACAGCAACGCGAGCATAAACACACACGTACATTTTGATGTGTGCAGTCAGTGCACACCAGCTTCACTCTCTCGCTGGGACACACACGTACACATGGGCTCTCAGGTAAACACACACACACACACACACACCACACACTCACATGTGCAAAGACCCACAAACGGTACACACACAGGATCAAACACACACGCACGCACCCATGCACACAACCGCACACCCACACAAACACCCACACACACACCCACACCCCCGTGCCCGTTACCCATCCCTCTCTTAAATATGGACACGCCAATTTCATTATCCTGGGATTTATACGACTCCCTCCCGCTGGCTCATCCCTCTTCTCCCAGCATGCCGAGCGTGCAAGGCTGCACTGGTTGAATGCGATGCCAGCCTGTCGAGACATCCAGGGCGGGGCCCGGGGAGCAGCTGGCAAATAAGCTCATCTGTCCAGGAAACTAAGCTGGTTTTAAGAACAGCCCCAGGGGTATCGCCACATATATATCCATACGCTGCTTTAATGACGACCGTTATTTAAGGGTATTTGTTTAAATCCCTTTTTCATCGGTTTTTTTTAAAGGGAATGAAACATACCAAAGGACATGTTGATCATTAAAGATGACTTGGAATTATAGACGGGCTCCAAGGGCCGCTAGGGCTCTTCATATACACTATGAAGATTAGGCAGCAGCAAGAGAGGGATGCTGGGACAGGGCAATGTCTCAGTGGTGAAGCGCACATCAGGGGACTAAACCAACAACTACAAGACCTTAAACGCACACACACACACACACACACACACACACACACACACACACACACACACACACACACACACACGTGGGAGTAGTGTGTAGTGTGTGTATAGGTAGGGGTGTGTGTGTGTGTGTGTGTGTGTGTGTGTGTGTGTGTGTGTGTGTGTGTGTGTGTGTGTGTGTGTGTGTGTAAGACGCATCTCTCTGGACGTGACTTGGATTACTGATGTAAGCAGCAGAACAAGCCAAAGTTGTGTTGTGCTGCGTTGTGTTCTTACACCCCCACATGTTCATACCATGGGGACACAAGGGAGACTGGAAACACATAAATAGAAAATAAGAGCTCTTTGATGTACATGTTGAAGTGTAAGGGTGTGTGTGTGTGTGTGTGTGTGTGTGTGTGTGTGTGTGTGTGTGTGTGTGTGTGTGTGTGTGTGTGTGTGTGTGTGTGTGTGTGTGTGTGTGTGTGTGTGTGTGTGTGTATGTGTATGCATATGTTCTTTGTGCGCATTAAAGTGTGTCCACAAGCACGCAAAACTATAGCAGGCAAAAAGCCACACTGGTTGAGATCTTCACAAATAAGGGAACAGACTTAATGGCATATCCGTTTAGGTTTTTCACATCCCGTCTATTCAAGCTGACATTCCAAAGTCATCGATGCATTATAATGGTATTCACATTCACATATCGGTGTTCTGAAATGCAGTCTCCCCAGGCTTGGCTTAGCTCCAACACCAGGTCAAAAGCTGCCGGATATGGGAGTCCCATGTCCTTGGGTGCACACACAGGTATAAAGAAATGTGCTTATGTGTGTATGCTACTCTCACTGTGGAATACTTAAACAAGAGTGACATTTCGAAGATAAAAAGGTAACAACACAACCAATAGAATCAAAAGACCAGACAGAACAAACACACACATCTACTTGTGCATGCACACACACACACACACACACACACACACACACACACACACACACACACACACACACACACACACACACACACACACACACACACACACACACACACACACACACACACACACACACACCGTGTTGACAATCGCACTTTGTGATCAGGCTTAGCATACACTGCATTAAGGATGCTAATTCGTTTTTGGGATGATCCAATGTGAGAGGCTGCGTTTTACCCCCTAGGTTAGGTACGAGTCATCACTTTAATTACACTCGGTTCACTTCAGCCCTCTGCTCAGCTTTCACTGTTGTTATAGATTCCCCCCCTCCCCACCCCAACCTCTGTCTAGCCTCTGTCAAGGAGGGGCAAAGGGGCTCTCTGTGAGGGACAGCAAGCAGACTGATCTATACAGAGAGAGAACGCCGGCAGGCCCACTTCATCCTCACACACAAACACACACACAAACACAAGCACATCTGACTGATCCACAGAGAGAGAATGAATTCTGGCAGTTCTTCTTTATAATCTCTGACACACATACACACACAAACCGCAAAGAGGCTACGGCTAAAGCTGTATATCTTAAGCCGCATTTCTCTTCTTTTGCCCTTCTCGAATGTACTCGGCTAATAAAACACACACACACACACACACACACACACACACACACACACACACACACACACACACACACACACACACACACACACACACACACACACACACACACACACACACACACACACACACACACACACACAGAGCAACATTCACATGTTAGCTGTGGCAGTGTTGATTCTGAGGGATCGACTACAAAGGATGCTATTACTGTCACCAATCTGTCGCCTCGGTAATACAAAGAAGTGCCCTGACTAGATTGACACGCCATCTTTATCCCTTCTACTGCATTGTGGCGGATAAAAGGAGTGATGGAGCCGAGGCGGCTTAGGAGTTTACATTGGAATGAGGTGAAATCTCTGCTGTCATTGCCAATGATGCCAGGGCAGAGCTATGAGGCCCTGTGTAAATGAACACATAAGGGCGTACCTGCAGTAAATAATACACCTCTTCAGAAAAAACCTTCTGCTGGGATAACCACTGAGGGCTACAACTGGAGGTCGATGTGTTAGTATGAGTAATACAGTCAGTGACGTTGACCCCGATGAATAAATGATCTAAACTAGTCTGCCAACTCAGTTTGTTTTGAGTAAACTAACACTTCTTAATCCCTGATAAGGCAGACATTGACAACCTTTGCTTTGAACCGGGGCACAACGCCCAATCGTCTCCCTTACCTTCATAAGACACCTTGAAGCCCAGAGATCCACTGGTGTCATCAGTCTTGAAGTTAAGCCACATCTGGTGGCTGGTGCTGACCACCAAGTCCGGAGTAGATGTCCCCGAAAGTCTAAACAAGGAAACACGGCAAAGAGGTACATGTTAGCTAGCCAGATACAGGTTTGCTAGGAGAGCGTGTCTATGTTCCCCGGGTCCTATGTTCTCCTCTTTGTATGAGACTGGGGAACACAGGACCCTTTTTTTAAAAAAAAGGGTCCTATCCCAAAAATGGTCCTATGTTCCCCGATATGTATGTGACCGGGGGTGTTCCCCGGTCTGTTACTTTTTCCACCATTACTGCCAAATCCCGGCCGAGATAACCACCATTGCATGTCTTTACCTTTTGTGGAAGAGGGGGCGGGGGGGGTAAACAAACCCCGAGAAGCCCAATCCCTACTAGAGCTCCCCGCGCTACGGCCATCCGGAGGCGCACAGAGCTTTTGGCCGTGATATTATTATACAATTATATTGTATTAAATACTATTATATATAGAGCTCCTATTATATATAGAGCTCCGGGAGTCGCAAACGGCAACAATCACTTTCTCCTCCATGCTGCAGTTCACCCCGGACTGCGCTGCACCGAGTTGGCCGGTTGAACGCTGATTGGCTGTTACGTTACACATGTCACTCAGTGGCCACGCTGTTGAACGCTGATTGGCTGTCATCACGCGAATGTCACGTCAAAGTTTAAATATTTTTAAAGATTGATAGATTGCGGGGAACATAGGGATGACCCCTTTGCTAGCCAGGTACAGATAAGCCAGCTAGAAACAATTTAGCTGGCCAGGTACAGTTTAGCTAGTCAGAAATAAGTCATCAGGCTATGATATCCGTTAGCTAGCTAGGTACAGTTTGGCTAGCCAGAAACTTTTTAGCTAGCAATGGTACAGGTTAGCTAGCCAGGTACAGGTTTGCAAGCCAGATAAAGATTAGCTAGGAAGATAGCTTACAATGTACAATTTATATAAAATTTGAAATACATAAATGCAACATAATAGGCCTAACAACATTTCAATATTTTTATGAGATCATTCCCTTTTCTTGCATGCAGGTCTTTGTACATCTATGCACTCAGGGCTACGAAGGAGACCTCTCCAACGCCCCACAATGTCCCATTCCAACCTGGATGAGATTGGGCAACTCATGTGAACTAAATGGACCGATAAAACTTCATTGTGGCATTAAATCTCTGTGCAATTAATACATAACAATATACCCCAAAAGGTTATGGAGCATCTGCTAAAGAAAACCTGATGAGAGAGTGTGTTGATGTGGTGTGCATGCTGACGATTACATTTAATTGTTTTGAGTGCTAATTTGTAGCAATTCAGCCTTTATGTACTGCTGCCTAAAGAGAACATTATTTTGGAAACTGAAATGATTTCCAGTTGTTTTAGGTTTGAAATGGAATGAAAGGTTATGCAATGAATAAAACAGAGAGAGAGAGAGAGAGAGAGAGAGAGAGAGAGAGAGAGAGAGAGAGAGAGAGAGAGAGAGAGAGAGAGAGAGAGAGAGGAGAGAGAAGAGAGAGAGAGAGAGAGAGAGAGAGAGAGAAGAGAAGAAGAGAGAGAGAGAGAGAGAGAGAGAGAGAGAGAGAGAGAGAGAGAGAGAGAGAGAAGTGATACTAAAAGAGGGCAGAGTAATGAAAAGATCTGGAAAGAAGGAAAAACAGACAGAGAGAGGGAGAGAAAATTTGATATTATCTATAAGGATAAGAAGTACAAATAGGGAAATCAGAGTCGGTTTTAAGAAACAGAAGAACCAGATGGAACCAGCAGGAGGACAACTTACACGTGGAAGACGGTCTTCTGGTCACCCACCACATCTCCATCGCCAACCGTCAGGGTGTCATAGCCGCGCTCCAGGTCAAAGTCCTCAAACGTCAGCTTGATCACCTGGACGCAAACGCCGGGAGGAGGCAGGATGTGACAACTGGGAATGACAGACCCTTTTAAAGCAGTTTTCCGATAACATGTGCGATGGGCTGGAGACCCTTTCCCTTCCAAGCCGCTCACCTTGTCGTCTTTCTACTCTGGGCCCCCCCCCCCCCCCCCCCCAGCTCTCTATCTTCCCATCAATCTTTCTTGGCTGACAGTTTGGACGTGAGTCTGGCACGGCTCCAGTTGCTACCCAAGAGGCAGCTCAGGATGCTCAGTGTTAAGGTCGTGTCAGTTAATTTCCTCTTTGTAGATGCAACAATATTATCAGGTAGAACCCAGATTATATTCCAAATATGTTGCCCTTGGATCGTGTCGTCGGCCTGTGATTGGATGACATTCAATTTGTTTGTCCTATTTCATGAAACTATGTGGAGACCACTATAACAAAAAAACTATTTTCGTTTTCGCCAATTCTGATCTCTGACCCAAATGCCAATGACTATCAAGCATCTGATTGGCTGGAGAGATTGTCGGCACGCAATCGTGATATTCCCCCCCGTAGAAGACACCAGAAAAAGAGGGGGAATCCGATTTGTTTTTTCCAACTTCACCACGACTTCTAAAGGTCTGCGTCCATCTGCCGGGTGGACATTAGAGGAATAATGCAGGCGACGACGTCTGTTACTTCTTCTGTTTGTTTTTTTCTTTTGGTAGCGTAAACAATTTCAAACGTCGGGAGCAGCACAGAATGGGATCAGAATGAAAGGCACACGTGAACGTGGGCGCGTTGGCGAGCGTCACCGAGGGGAGAACCCTGCTAATAAAGATAGACAACGGAACAGAGTTGGAGCCGCCGCGCATCTCGATAAAAAGAACAAGCGGCTGGAAGAAAAAAAGAAAAGAAGTGGAAAATGAGATAACAAAAAAACAATGAAAAAAAAGATTGGCTCCCGATAACTTCTAACACATTCTTAATGTTCAGCAGACGGTCCGAGAGAGCCACGCCTAATGAAAAAGCTTATATAAATGCAAATTGCATTGGGTCCTATGTTAAACTCTGGTGGCTAATGACAACTGGCTAGGTTCATAGTGGAGACGGAGCAGGCAGCGGGGGTCACGGGAGGGCAGGTTGCCAGGCGAACGCCATTCTGAGCTAACGTCTCTGCCATCTGCCAACTGTAACAGTCGACAGCCCGCTGGAAATTAGATATTAAAAAAGAAAAAGTAAAAAAAAAAAATTGATATGAGGGTTTTTAGCTACCGTCTGGTTTCGTATTTGAGTCGTTTTGGTACGGAAACCACAGATATCTTTGCAGCGGATGGATAAACTAAATAAAAAAGGAATAAACAGCCTCAAAAACCAGTGTGTGCAGTGACCTTGGGGAATACATACAACTATTGAAGGCACTGTTCGGTATAAGGCTTGGACTTTAAAAACAAGTAAACCTCCCCCATCCACCCTCTCCTCCCACACCTGACTTGATGTTCTGTTTGACCTAGCACCACCTCTGACTGGGCTAACATGCAGGAGGGCAAGGAGAGGGGAGGCTAGCACGGCGCTAAAAGAGAACAGAGGTGCTCCATCTTCATCTGGGACAGACACACAGAGCGCGAGACAGCCCAAAGTGCCGTTGTCTTTTTTCAGTAGGCTGCCCTCGAAAGTACCCAAGGGTGTGCGCGTGTGTGTGTGTGTGTGTGTGTGTGTGTGTGTGTGTGTGTGTGTGTGTGTGTGTGTGTGTGTGTGTGTGTGTGTGTGTGTGTGCGTGCGCGCACGTCTAGCCTTGCGTGCCCAGCCTCAGTCCAAAGAGCCTCTCCCTCACTCGCCCCTGTGTGATAAGAGACCAGATTTGTAAAACCATTTTGTTTTGAGTTCACGGGAGGATATTTGGCAAGCGGGCTGGCCGTGTGGCCTTGAACACACCACCAAAGTCATCAGTCTGAACAGAGTGGCTCTGTCACTATCATGATATCCTCAAAGTCCCTCCATCTCTCTTCTCTGCTTTTTATTGCTATTTCTGCTTGTTGCCTTTCCCTCTCTCTCTCTCTCTCTCTCTCTCTCTCTCTCTCTTCTGCCTCTCTCTCTCCTCAATGTCACTCATCTCTCTCTCTCTCTCTATTCTATTTCTGCTTGTTGCCTTTCCCTCTCTCTCTCTCTCTCTCTGAGTTAAATGAGTTAAATAGATGCCAATCAATGACTCCTTGATAAAATTACAGCAGAATCTTCAACACCTTTTCTGTTGGCAAAATGTGATCCTATTTTGTTGAATACAAATTGTTTCCCTGGTTATTAGTAGGCTGGTACAGTTTCTCAAACCTGCGGTCTGATCTCAACTGGGCTGGGTTCTGTGGGTCTGCTGTGTGATGTATTGAAGGGTGGTACCTTGGTCATGTCTGTGGCAGTGATGATCCAGGTGCAGTTTGCATTGTTGTCGTACTGGACCGGGTAGTTTGGAGAGGTGATGACACCGCTGGGGCCTCCCAGTTGACCTCCACACATAGGTGCTACAAGATATTAGCAATCAATGGGTTAGGTGCGGCTGTGGAAGATTAATGATCAGTTATACAGTTTGTGATGAATAATGTAACATGTATTGCATTCGGGATTATCTTGATTGAGAAGCAAACCCCTACCATAACATTGTTAATCCTATTGAAGGAGCACTATGAATAAAAGCCAATTTAGCTTCCCACACAAGTTTCGTCAATTCCACCAAAGTCAAACATTCTGATCCAGCTACTTTGGGATTTGATCCACAGATGCAGGATTACCCTTCCAATATCTTCGAAACCAGTCGGCAATTATCCGACTTGTTGAATTTATCTAAAAAGAGGGATCTGCATCTCATCTCACATATGAGGGCATCACCAGTTCCATCTTTGCACCATTCGTTCAGCTCCTCCAAGGATGTTTTGCGAAGGAAGAGTACAGCGGTGTTTTGTTTACAAACCATCATTAACCCAAGTGTCATTCATACTGACTCTGGCTGAAGTGCCCTCCAAGCACTTCAGTTGGCATTTGAGCTCAGCGGTTAAAACAACCCTGATTGAGAAGCTAATGAGCCAGGCCAGTGAAGCTGTGAATCAATGATAAGAAAAAAGGCAATAGTTTAAAAATCAACCAACATTCATAGCTTCTACACATTCAAGTAATCTTATAGTTACTGCTTTGATTTTAATTATATACTTTAGCAATAATTTCACTTTCGAAGGACGTTCGTGACATTTTTTTCTGCTTAACGCCCCGGAGCGCCTATCAAAAAGGCCCCTGTAAAGAAAACCTTAATTAAAGTTCACTTTTACTTCCTTCATAAGGGACATTTAACAAGTGTATGTGTGTGCTCTTCAGCGAATAAGGGCGTGTGTGGCTTTAAAGGTCAGAGAAGAGGGACAATAGGAGCGGACTACATGCACAATAAGTGTAAGCAGCCGACACTCTGACCACACACACACACACACACACACACACACACACACACACACACACACACACACACACACACACACACACACACACACACACACACACACACACACACACACACACACACACACACACACACACACACACACACACACGTTGATCTCCCTCAATGACTTGTACGAGCGGTCACATGACCTTCTGAGGACATAAGGCCGGGGGTCGGTGTGCCAGGCCATGTCCCATGTTGGTCACATGGTCCTCCGGCTGGACAGCGACGAGAACTTTTCACCCAATGTTGAAGTAATGATTTTAAGTGGGTGACCTTAGATCAACTTCCACGGCAAATAGAAAGCCCAGCAAGAGTGCTACATGAGCAGGCTAACACACACGCGCACATTTGTTCTTCTTCAGCGATACTAACTACCTCCGGTACTGATCAACTGTCTGGTGTCATTTCTCAAGGTACCCCAGTGTGACCAGAGGGCTGCAGCGACAATGAGTGAGAGACTTGCACCGTTTCCACCTCTGGAGGATGTATGAACAACGAGACGCCGAGCCATTAATCATTTTCTCCATTAGCACTGCCTCCGGCAATAGCCCTGTTGCATGTAATGGTGACGAACACGGACAACGCACACTTAAAACATGTTCATGTTATTATTTGTGTACATTGTCACATTTTGTTTTTAATGCTGTATAAAGGCATGCCGTGTGGATGATGAAGTTTGTTAGCAGCCGTTATCTTTCTAGTGTTATTTCGTAGTAAGGAAGGAGAAGGGGTGTGAGGTGGGGGGACCAGGGTTCCTGCAGCAGGGGCCAGTAGCCGTTTTTTATCCTTGTGATTCTCCTAATGTGTTGTTTCGTTGTCATGCTAACCAGCTGATGGAGAGAGGCTTTAAGCGAGAAGACGGGCATCCAATCCATCCACCCCCATAATCCCTCTATGTTTGGGCCCCCCCAACCCCTTCATTTTCTTTAGTGGTATAATCCCATTTGGCCTTAATTGGATCACTCTTTAAGACAAGGGATGGGGGAGACCCTGAAAAACTGGATTTCTCCGAACACATTAAGCTGAACAGCGAGAGATGTTCCCATAGGCCACAATAAAGGAGATGAAGCGGCCAGGTGATTTCATCAGACAACTTTGTCCAGCAGCAGGTTGTTAAGGGTAACTGATTAGAGGGAGGTTGCGCTGAAACTGGCACAAAATGGCCGACATTTATCTCACTGTTGAAGAAGGGCAGCGGGCAGAAACTGGACAGAAAATGATGAGGTTTTGCTATTTGGAAGAAAATATGCCATTGCATAGGGCCCCAATGGAATTAAGAACCATCCTTTCCAATGTTTGTGCAACAATTTAATAATAATGGACGCAATTTTTTTTGTTGAGAAAAAGCAGAATAGTGATGAATGATAAAAACGGATTGAACCGCTTTGAAACACGAACGCAACCATACAATTTCCCGGAAAAATAATAAATAATAATTACCCCCCTTAGTGAACATCAAGGACACTTTTGTACACAAGCACTTCTGATGACTTACCCTGACGCTAAAATTATGAATTTCGCACAACAGAAGATCAAGACATGTTTTCTTTAATTACTTTTTTCCTACAGTTAACTGGGCAATTACAATTCCGTGGTACTTTTGAAATAATGACCAAGTGTTTAGTTTTTCCGAATCAATGGAACAAGACAAACAACCTAGCCCTGCTGCATTCGACACTTTACAAAAGAGAGACTGATTCGCACCCAAACAAGCTTTGGCACCCAAACGCAGCCTAATGACTTCGGCCACAGTCGGCAAATCTTGCTGAATGATGACGATAGCGCTTTATCGCAGGCTATACCAAAGCTTTGGCAACGCAACCCCAATTTGAATAGTGTGGCATTTCTGCGTGTCTGTGTGTATGGGTGTCTGTGTGTTTCTCTGTGTGCAAAGTCGTTCTGTACGAGTGTTTGTATGACTGTGTCTTTGTATCCGTTTGTGCCTTGTGTAGGCTTATTGCCTTATCACTTTAATAATTTCCTTTTCATTATAAGTCCTTTTCAGCGTTGCCTATTTTCCCTCTTGTTTATCCCCTCCGACTCTGTGGAGATGTGGTGGGGGGGGGGGGGGGGGGGAATAAGCGAGGATACAAGGACTAAAACCAGATGGTAAACAACTTAATGAGGTTCCCTCACCAGCATTATGCTCGGACATAAGGCATATAGCGGCTAACAAAGAAGTTGGGAAAGTAAGTGGTGAAAGCATAGAATAAAATTTCAATTTAAATCACAAGCTTTTGGAAATGATTATCTTAATTGGGAGTGAAACTCAATGTTTACCACCAGGGAAAAAAACACAACTAAATTGAACCAACTGATGAAGATATCTTATCTCAGTGTTTACAATTTCAAATGACAACTAATCATTGCCTTCCCTTCCACCAATGGCTTGCGTTGATGTGACCCATCTGGTTAGCAAACTGCCAGAGGCACACGATGCCAGTCAATTAAGAGTCCCATTCGACAACTACTCCGACTCTGACATTTATCTGGAAGGAGAACTTTAAAATAAGATATATCCCCAGCCAGCAGGCATCCCCCGGACACAGTGCAGAGGGGCATAACTGTTGGCTTTCCCCGTCACCCAAGTGTTCAGAAGCTTGTGGGTGATGTGTCCAATGTGTCCAACTGTTACGCCATTACAGGAGCAAAACACAACCCAGTGGGTAGGGAGGCCGGGGCTGGTGGAAAACGTCATGCCTGTCCCCCCAAACCGAATATAGTAAGACATCTCCCCGCGTATAACGCGCAGACTGACAGTTAAGACACGCATCGTCCGCATTGAGTGGGACGTGGGGAAGAAAGCCATTAATTGCCAGCCTACCTCTGCAGATGGGCCGGTCGTCGCTCCATCCCACGTAGCTGTCGGTCACCCGCAGGCAGCTGATGCTCTTCGAGCCCTGCAGCTCGTAGCCCTCGTCGCAGGAGAAGTGAACAGTGGCCCCCCGTCTGCAGGCGGAGGGGTTTGCATAAACGCCGGGGCAATGAGTCAGACGTCAACATTGACCTGGCAGCTTACTTGGTATGGGTAGCAGATGGTGCTACCCATACCCTTCATTGTTATGTATGCATGTCTGTTTTGTTTTTTTAAATGGGGCCTTCGATCTCTTTATTTTCCTATCCAGCTCTCTTCTGTCTGTGTCCTCTGTCTACTTTTTTATATTGTGCTTTTTTTTGTTGCTGTTGTTCTTAAGCCCAACTGAATGATACCTGGAACAGGTGGAAGAGACAGGGCTGGAGAGGGGAGCCCAGGTTCTATCCTGTCAGGTTGACGGCACAGAATCCTACATCTCTCTCTCTCTCTCTCTCTCTCTCTCTCTCTCTCTCTCTCTCTCTCTCTCTCTCTCTCTCTCTCTCTCTCTCCTCTCTCTCCTCTCTCTCTCTCTCTCTCTCTCTCTCTCTCTCTCTCTCTCTCTCTCTCTCTCTCTCTCCTCTCTCTCTCTCTCTCTCTCTCTCTTCTCTCTCTCCTCTTCTCTCTCTCTCTCTCTCTCCTCTCTCTCTCTCTCTCTCTCTCACCAATTGAGCCATACAGGCCTGTGTTAGTATTTCCTACGTTTCATGGCCTTCACTGGCTTATCCCTAAGCATGCCTGGTTCAACTGTTTACTGATTACCCACTCTTCAAAAAATAAATAAAAAGTGTAACCTAAAGCAACAAGATGGTCTACCGCACGTTGCATTATGGGATACCGATGGTATGCCACAATTCCCAAAGTACTCATTTGTCTATGTTAGGGAACACAATTGATACAGAAAAAGGATCAGACAGAGAAGAGCTTTCATGGGGCCATCTGTAACTTGTACATCCCACAGGGATAGCCTATTAGTGTGCTGCGACTCGATATGCAGACCATTTGTTTGTGTGTACACATTTCTCCATTCGGCCTCAGCCGATGGGATTCTACAGGTGAAGGTTACAGGGAGGACGTGGGATATGAAAGTAACTGGGTGAAATAGCATCGGAATAGCGGATTTACCTCCAACCGGAGCGAATTTAAATATAGAAGAAGAAAATGGATGGACACAGTTCGTGCCTATGCTGAAGACATTAGAACAGAGTTTGTCAGATTCAATTTTGCCCCATTTTGGACAATGTTGAAACTTATTACCTCTCATTACCTGCAAAATACTTGACAATCCCAAATGTACTCAATCTCAAGTGGTTTAAGTCCTTTAGTCCCCCTGTCTCCTACCTGAAGTCAGCGCCTTTCCGTTTCCCTCGGTCCGGTATCCCCGGGTCTGGACACATGTTGTGCCCCTGTGCTACACCCATCTGAGACACTGCCAGGGGGAGAGAGGGGCGTGCGGGGGAGGGAGGGGGGAGAGAGAGAGGGAGGGAATGTAAAAAAAAAGATTTAAGATGGGTGAGAGAGAGAGGGAGGGATGTAAAAAAAAAGATTTAATGATGTGGTGAGAGAACCTCCGTTTATATACAATAAATGCCATATTCTCACGCATAAAAAATCTTTATTGCAAACGTCATTAGCGTTTATGTAACCGTTAATATGCTGTATGGTTTAATTATTTTCCTGCATAACACTTTTCCAAGTAGTTGATTTGGATCTCCTATGCACTTTCCCCGTGACACTGCGGGGGGTTTAAAGTGGTCCAGCGGTTTCGGGCCAATCGGGCGAGGCCATCTGATAGACGGGGCGGGGTCAAGAACCTGGCGGGAGGTGCCAGGACATTTTGACACCTGCTGATTGGCCCAAGCGTCTGTCAGGAGGCTCATGAATAACAGATGAGACTCACAGGTGACAGGAACACTGTGGTCCCGAAGAGTCGACTTCAATAAGAGCACAGCACAGATGAGGTGGAGGGAAACGGGCAAATTATAAGGTATTCACGGCAAATAAAACAGGAAAAAAAAAGAAGCAATAAACAAAGTGGATAGGGGAGGGTATCCAAAAGCCTAAAACAAATGCGAGCATGCAACATAAAAATAACCTGAAGTTCATGATATTTTTTTAATATATATATATCGGGGGGAGGAAGGGCGGGGAGTTTAGAAGATAAGATGAATAGGAAGAGGTGGAGAAAATAAATTGAAAAGGGACCAGGAATATCAGCGCGGCCCTTGTCTGATCCACACCTTGTTCTGAACCTAATTACTCCATTCACACACCGTGCATACCACACACACACACACACACACACACACACACACACACACACACACACACACACACACACACACACACACACACACACACACACACACACACACACACACACACACACACACACACACACACACACAGGTAAGGTAAAGAGAAGAAACAGTCAAGAAATCATGGAAAGGGGGAGAGAGAAAGGTGGTAGTAACAGTGTGGGAGGAGAGTTGTCGAGGGAGGGAGACAGGGAGATTTCCTTTTTGCGACTTTGAAAAGGGCAAGCAATTACAATTACTGTCATCCCTTTTACTTGGCGTTATTGTCCCTGCATTTCCCTAGCCCACGAAACAAGATGGCCTTCCCGGTTTTACAGCGCAAGTTCATCATTGATTTTTCTATGCTGAGAGTCAACTATTCGTATGTGCTTGTGACTTTGAGCTAAAAGAAAATGGGGACAGATAGGGACGGATGGATAAATGGATGGCCGGAAGAGTTTTAAACAAAAGCGTCTCCCCTTCAGCTGAGATTTGGCAAACATGGCTGCCCATTTATCATTGTTACCCCAAACGTCCCCTACTGTCCCCCTCCTCAACTGGACAATGTAGCGGTGGGAAAAAACTGAAATGAGATTGCCCAGTAACAGGAAAAATGAAATGGGTCATTGGCGACAGAGGTAATTGTCATCCGTGCCTCCTGTTAGCGTTGCACCGCAACACCACGAATGATCCGGTATGGGAAGGGAGAGAAACAATGGCTGGATAAAGGATGTACAGTGTGCCGCACGTAGAGGATACTTACACACTGATATCTTGTGGTGATTGTCTTTGCTGGGAAGCATCTTCACGCCTCTAGACTTCAACTCAGTCATCTTCTTCACTGGAGGGAACAGGACAACAGAGAAACAGTGAGAACTAGATGCATACACACACACACAATATGGATGCAATTGGGGGCAACTTGAGTGAGATAATGATGATTGTATTAATAATTGATTTTATTCTTATCTTCATGAACTGGGTCTGGAAAATACTTTTTTTTTCTGGTTTGTAGCAATGATAAACATGGTCCCAGATGTCATGCCTATACAATGATGTGATGATGGAGTTTTAATTAGAGTTGGATGATTCATTAAACAAAATGGAAATCTTTCCAAGCAACAAGGAAACTTGGAAAGGAAATGAGCTCATCAACATCAAATTAGGGACTGGGATGTAAACGCACATTACCCAATAAAAGTAACACAAGCCACTGTGAGTACATACGTAAACACCTGCCACATATCCTTGTCAAATACCCCATCTGCTACGTTACAATGGTTGAACGGCATAAATTACACAACTTCCTCTCTCTCTGAATATGAGCTCCGTCAAGTGTTGTCATTTCTTTTGTGCTTCTTTTGATTCTCACGAGAATCCTATGAAATGTGTTGTTTGTGGCAGCACAGAAACGGAAAATAGTATGCATAAATAAACTGTATGTGTCACATTGACGAACGGCGGTGTTGGTAATTGAAAAGACCAATTGACTGGTGGTGAATAATCATAATCCTCCTGCGTGCTAGTGGAATCGGAAGCCACAAAAGAGAGGCTTCTGTTGGTTGAAGATGTCTGCCGTATAAGGCGTCATGGGTAGGTATTACGATGGGGCTTAAGGAATCTGCGATTGTTTGGTTGAGGGGGGGTTATTTCATCGGAGGGTCTCAATGGTTAATCTAATTAGGGTTTTTGCACATGCATCCATATTTCACTGTGTCGTTATCTCACTACGGAAGCCAGTTATCGTCAATGCACCTTGGCCTCTCTTTCTCTCGCTCATTCTCACTCCACTTCCCTCTCCCCTCATCCACTGTTCATTTCTGTGTCTCTCGCTATACTAATCTTGGCCTCACACCTACATTTCTATCTCTAGTTTCTAGTTCTCTCTCTATCCCTCCCTCCTCCCTCCTCCCTCTATTTACTCCCTCTTGTATGATCTCTCTCTCCTTTTCATCTTTCTCTACACTCTCTCTCTTTTTATACTCAGTCCCTGTCACTACTTAGTCTAATGGCTCTCCCTCTCTTACGTACATCTCTCTCTCTCTCTCTCTTGTTCTTAAGTCCCACTGACTCTCTCGGTGAAGAGACCGTCTGGAGAGCTCTTCTCTCTTCCTACGCTCTCCTCTCCTCCTCTCTCTCTCTCTCTCTCTCTCTCTCTCTCTCTCTCTCTCTCTCTCTCTCTCTCTCTCTCTCTCTCTCTCTCTCTCTCTCTCTCTCTCTCTCTCTCTCTCTCTCTCTCTCTCTCTCTCTCTCTCTCTCTCTCCCCCTCCCTCCCTGAAACGGGAGGTGAATGGCTGGAGGTGAGAGTCTTAGGGAGACAGTGTAATCCCTTTTCTCCCTTCGCCTGGTGTCTTCCCAACGCTGACCTCCAGCCCAGTTAGAGTAATGAGACTGGAGACTCTAGTCATGTGCATGTGTGGGTGTGTATGTGTGTGCATGTGTGTGTATGTGTGGTCGTGTGTGGGTTTGTGTGTGTGCTCATTTGCGAACGAGCACGTGTATATGCATGTGTTTGGGAAAGGTTGGTATGCTTGTGCGAGTGTGTACGTGAGAGAGAAATGTGTGTGTGAGTGAAATGAGTGTGTGAGTGAACGAGTGAATGTGTGTGTGTGTGTGTGTGTGTGTGTGTGTGTGTGTGTGTGTGTGTGTGTGTGTGTGTGTGTGTGTGTGTGTGTGTGTGTGTGTGTGTGTGTGTGTGTGTGTGAACACATGCATGCACATATTTGCATTCAAGCGACCTTGTATGCACAAAATGCATTTTCTTTTGCAGTAAATAAAATGCATTATTAATTTGTGTGTCGTAATAACCACGGGGGGGTCGTAATAACCCATGGAGGTCCACGGCACCCCGTCCCAGAGGATCTCACCTTGATACTGGGAGCTGAAGCCCCTCAACTTGTGGTTCCCGTCGGAGGTGAAGTGCAGCCGGAGCCAGTTCTTGCTGCTGATAATGGGGGAGGGAAGGTTTGGACCCGTGAACCTGAGGACACACAAACAGCACCACTTTAGAAGAAGCTCAAGATGTTCCCGACTGGATACATTTGTTTGAAAAACACACTCCGGTATGAATTGTTCTTGTGGTATCTGATAAAGGAATCCTCATTCCATCAACAAGTGCCCGATGGGCTCTGCTGCGCGACCACTTTTTATCCGAGCGGTTCCACTCGTAAACGGGGGTACGCCTTGCGCGGGCGTTTCGCAGAGGAAGGACATTCCTTTTATGGGCTTGACCATGCCACAGTGAATTATACTTTACAAACACTTAAAGTGCCTGCTGATCTGTATGCTAATGAGGGCCATTGCTTACCAGGCACTTTCCGAGCTGGTAAAGCCCAAGCCAAAGTCATTTAGGGACATATAATCTTTTATCTCCGGACACTAACAGAAGCGCAGAACTGGCACGAAAGCGCCAAGTGCACAAACGCACGCACGCCAGGCCCACAAATCCTGAGCGCGCACACACACGCCAGACACCCACCCACACACACACCCACACGGGCACACACAAACATGCACTGCCTCACACTTGTGAGTGCGTGTGTGCGTCCTTTCCAATCTCCCACCTGTAAATTAGATTTCCTCGACTGTGTCCGCCTCGCCTCCCCCTCCTCACCCGTCCCCCGCTCCTCAGAGGAGGAGTGCATTAGGGGCTAGACTTCCACCCAGCACTCATTAAAACTGGCAGAAACAACACCAGGCCAAGGGGAGGGGGGGGAAGAACCAGAGCAAAAAGAAAACTGCAGGTAGACAGCTGCTGAGACTCATAAGGCAATAAATTAAACAAGCCACGAGAAACTAGGGTGATAGGGAAAAAAAGAAAGAGGGATCAGGTGGTGGGTAACCGTGGAGACCAGGTAAATATGCAGGTGAATTGGGGAAGAAAAAAAAAAAAAGAAGGAAGGATGTGTGAAAGTGATAAAGGCGGTGAGCTGAGGAGGAGGGCATTGTGCCGTGTGATGATGGAGCTGGTAGCCTTCAGTCTGGCCCGCGGTGCTCCGGGAGATTAGCTACATGAAGCGTCCGGGTTTCTGGGTTCCGGGGGCCGGGGACACAGCGTTGTTATGAGATTGATGAAGACAAAGCCAGCATGGTTTGCCTGGAGCTCTGCTCCCCCACATGCATTTTGAGGGGATAGCACAGGTAATCACTTGAGCTCAGAATAGGACTTGTCGGGTGCAGAAAATATATGAAAATTGGGAGTTTTGGGGAAGTGTGTGGGGGGGGGGTGTCTAGGTACAACCTTTTAGGAAATATAGCCAAATGAAAATGCCCTGGAAAGTAATAGTGAGGAAATTGAGGCACAAAAGCAGTTGGAAATGAATACGTCTCTGAATTTCATATGAATGTTTTTTTTTGCCCTCGCTTGCAGCGGCCACAGCAGCAGCAGAGAAAACAAGAGATCAGGCTGTTCCAGGGCGCGGAATGAGACCCAGAACATTCCCACAGGCAATCTTAGGCGTAGCGAGGTAGCTGTGGGCTGTTCAGTCTCTGCCCCCCCATAAACCCCGCCCAACTTTGGCTTCTTCCATCCTTGTTCCGTTCTCAACGTTGGCCTCCCGTCCCTACCACACAATGACACTGGATCTTTCCCGCCTACCCCCTATAACTCCTAGCCTATCAGGGAGGGAGAAAATTAGCACCTCCCCACAAGCTCTCAACGCAACATTGGAGCCTGTGATGAAGAGGGTGATGACGATGGTGAGAGGCGCAGTGTGTGTTTGTGTGTGCATGTGTGTGTGAGCAGGCGTGTATGTGTGTGTTTAATGTGGTTAGTGCAGCGAGCCATGGTCCGCACAAACAATTTGTTTTCTACTGCACTGGTTCTGTTCCCAGCCCCACCACCACTCTGCAGCAAGAGAAACTCTGAATCGACACATAAAATGTCAACATGTCTACTAACATATGTCAATGTTTGTTGATGGCGCCTGGCGTGCTAGTTTTGGGAACTAGCTCATGTCAATACCAGCAGTCGACATGGGACGTAATGGTTAGAATGCTCCCTTGGATGCCGAGACGTCCTCCCACACATCGATGAGCATTTGCGAGATTGATGCGCGCAGATAATTCAGCCTGCCGGGAATTCTGGGGGATTTCCCTGCTTATTAGAGCTATCGAGGGATTCTCCTTGCCATGTGTTGCTTCTTTATCTCTGTCTTTCAAACCATACAACATATGTGTAGGCTAGGTTGCACGTTGCAATGTCATACTGTATACGGTGTATGCCAATTATTCTGTATGTAGCAACTCTTCTGACATACAGTTTAAGCATTGGAAGCAAGCCAATGGCAATCATTACAGATCAGGAGCAGCTTATGAATTGGATTTGGCTCTGGAACCAGGAACCTTGGGTTTGAAGCAAAATTACATTATTTCCCCCATGGGCTTGTGGGTCTTGTGTGAGGCTGTGGACAGCTGCGAGGAAGCCATGGCCCTCTCAACCTATGGTCTGCCGTCGCCCAGAGGAAACTAGCCACAGGTTTGGAGGTGTCCGATCTTGGACCCTGAATCCTTCCAGGAAGGAGTTCCCGGTCCCCACCCTTAAGGCCAGTGCTCGACCCCCCCTCTGCGCAGCGGGGGCATAACAGATGGGTATATACACAGGGAGCCGACAAAATAAGATTAATGTCCGTGCGCCACATTAATCAAACGCTGTGCGGCCCCCCCACCTTTACTGGAATTACTTTTTCTATTTCTCTCTCTTAACTCCTTTGCTCGGTCACTTCCCGTTGTGTTTTCTTTTTATTCCAAACATGAGAGCATTGTAGATTTATTTATTTATATGTCTGAATGGATTACTATCGTCACCCCCAACCCCAACCCCCTCCCCCCTCTCACTCAACCCCAAAGTTAAGGGGGCCGAGAGCATTGCGTAATGAAAGTGTTGTGTGGAATTGTGAAAGCTTGTCATGTAACATTAGTGGTGATTTAAGGGAACGAGGGGGGGGTGAGGGCTGGTGAAGTAACTCTGTGTGTGTGCATGCCTGTCTCCGGGGAGGGTTTTATCCAGAAGATAAACTGAGATTTTAGTGGATGTGAGTGGGGAGCAGTATATATGCCATCTGGTGCATGCATTTAGGGAGTTATAAAATAGGTGCAGAAGCCTAACCTTCAGTGACTAGTGGGACAGAAGAGGAGGCAGTCAATCGCTACAAATGATTAATTGAATGTTGTCTCTAAACTACAAAGGAAACAAATATATTGTTTCTGTATCTAGCAGCCTGGGAGGAAAGTGTTATTTTGAAATGGATGAATCTTGACCCGAGTATCTCGGGGCCAGGAAATCAATGCCACAACTCTTATTTCAGTTATTCACTGAGAATATAAGAAAATGGAGAAACTATCTGCTCAACCTAACCTTTCAACATTGCTCAATGTCAGCCTTTATCACAGGAATGAATGGCACACCCCCTCCCACCATTCACACCTTATAAAACAGACACACACGCACACACCCACCACTCCACCGTTCACACCTTATAAAACAGACACACACTCACACACACCCACTCGTTCACACCTTATAAAACAGACACACACGCACACACACCCACTCCAGCGTGCACACCTTATAAAACAGACACACAAGCACACACACCCACTCAACCATGACTGTTTTAAGGGAATTACTCATGTCCTACTACAATGTGTCGATTCACCCTTTTCGCCATAAGGAGAAATTAAAATGTCTATTTACGTTAAAGGGCAATTCGTGTAGGGATCAGGTCCCATTTATTCAGCCATCAAGCTCAAAGGACAACATGGCTTTCTGTTAGCCGCGTCTAACGATGGCGACAACCACTGACGTATGTAATTAGGAGATTCACCGTCTAGTAAACTTGGAACCTGAAAAGTTAAAATCACAATCACAATCCTATTGACCTCTTGTCACATCGGCCAATTTTCTCTGCTCAGACCTTCCCGCCACCTGTTTTCTTTGTTTTTTACAACACAACACAAACGCCAAAGCGCTAGAAACACAGAGAAGGTCACAGCGTCGCAACATAAAGGCCCGCTGAAGTGGATTGATGGAGCTCCTCTCAATGGCTGCCATGGAAAGTTCGATACCTGCTGTTTCACCTCACTCTCACTTTCCCTCCCGTGTCTGTTACATTTTCATTTAGCGTTTGTCTCTCGAGTGCCATGCTAAATCGGTTTCCTGTTTCCTTTTTCAACACTCCCCCCCCCCCCCCCCCCCCCGGAGCTCTGCGGTCCATGTTAGACTTTGGTGATATGTCTGGGACATATATTTTGGGGCAAGGGTATTACAGGGCAAGGTGACCATGAAAACCTATCGGAGGTAGGGGACTTCAGTGGGCTGGTGGTTTTTGGTGGGTACAAAGTTCTATCAATTGTAAATGGACCTTGAAACAGAGATTGTAGGTGAGAGATGTGAGAGATTTCATGTAAATATTTTCCCAGCCGTCATGGTCAAAGTGAGGGTGTGAGAATGACATGATATGGCTGGGGAAAGATTAGCGGTGATGTGGATTATGAAGCTTTCAAACGATGTTGGCATGATGATGGTGTTTGAAGTGAACCCTTTACGCAAGAAACGACACTCTAATACAAAGACCAGAGAGAGGTTTGTTCAGGGATGGCAGTTTGAAAATAACATGCAAGATCAAAGAGGCGGATGCTATTCATACACCGCAGAATAATTTGAGGAATCCTGGCAAAGGTCATCCATCGCATCCTAACCAAAGAAACAGCCTCATTTTCAGTTTTAGCTTTTCCCATCTTCTTTTATGTAATCCAATGTTTTCAGCCCCTTTTTTTCTTACAAGGGGCCAAGGTGTTAAACGATTCTATGCATAATCAGCGGTGGGTGGAGCTTTGGTGCCAAAGGTGACGCACGTCACGCCAGGATCAAACGCGACCCGGGTTCAGCGTTCAGCGCATGAATTCATTTCGCAGCTCGTTTGATGACCAGACCATCTGCATGAATGTGTTGCGTGTGCGTGCGTGCGTGTGTGTGTTTGTGTGTGTGTGTTTGCCGAGAGAGCCAATCCTGTCTGAGCAAGTCCCAGTTAATTGCAGTTACTTAGGCAGATCAATCAGCGCTCTGCTCAGTATGCAGGACTGGGTGCTTACAGCAGAGCAGGGGTCACTGTGACTTTAAAGCCCAAACTTTCTGCATTTTAACGAGGCTTCGAGAGATCACCGCTCTCTCTCCGTCGCAGGCAAGGACTCTCAAACACACGCATACACACACACACAGACACACACGCACACAAACATCCCACACATACACACACACAAACATCCCACACATGCTTGCCAGAATAGACACTCACACAGGCATTTGTAAATGTGTCAACCTGTGTACACATTTGCAAACACAAATATGATAACTCATATGATGATAATAAATGCAACCCGGAGGCTCTTTTTTTCTGGCTGGCACTCAGGCTCCCTAGCCACTAGACTGGTGTGGCCCCACACACACACACACACACACACACACAACACACACACACACACACACACACACACACACACACACACACACACACACACACACACACACACACACACACACACACACACACACCTTGTAGCAGGGAAACTAATCAGAGTCGAAGACCCTTGAGTCCATCATGGCAATATTACATGGCTTCAAATGGAGCTTTTGTTTGAGCTGTGACCTTCAGATGAGACTCAGGTTACACCGATTTGCTCTGTGTGTGTGTGTGTGTGTGTGTGTGTGTGTGTGTGTGTGTGTGTGTGTGTGTGTGTGTGTGTGTGTGTGTGTGTGTGTGTGTGTGTGTGTGTGTGTGTGTGTGTGTGTGTGTGTGTGTGTGTGTGTGTGTGTAGCTTTTAGATACTGGAAGACATCACAGGGGCATATAACTAAATGGTTGGTTTGAACCAATCAACACCTCTATACTCTTTTTGTGTTTCACATGAAGGAATATGCAAAAGGTCAGAGTCACGTAATGGTGGATAATCAAGTTTTGAACCCGTTTGCTTAAAAAATGCCAACAGCAAAAATGGCCAGTGTCGTTCAATTACGGCAAACTACAAAAGTCCCAAAAAGTACACAATGAACACTGATTACAAAATAATGAAAAACATACGTGAGTAACAGAGATGGCTTTTTCACTAATTCCTGCGTGCATTTAAGTAGTTCAAGCACATAATGGTGGTAGACACTAAACATTCTAGAACAATCACATTTGATGCATCATTGGAGGGGAAGTTTATGTGAAACCGTTTTTCTCAGATGAAAACCCGAATGGCTGATTTAAAATCAGTATGCATGATTTACAGTTTGAAAAAAGCCATTAACAATTACCTCTATTGGCATTTCATTCCAAAGTGGCCCTCAGCTAATTTATTTCCCCTCAAAATCTAATTAAATTGAATTTATTTTTCAGGAACTCCCGTGAAATGTTTGGGGAGCATAATGATCCACATTGTACCGTCACAGGGCACAGACTTTAAGTCCACACTATTAAGGGAAATCCTAATGGGCTGGAAAACGTGGGGATCTGCCACCACTGAGTGGATGAGAGGCCGCGCGCGCTAGACACGTCGCATTAACTGGCCTGTGAAACTGTGGTTGCATTAAAGCCATGTCTGCTCCCCGCATGCATTTCCTGGTTGGCCAGCGCCTAAATGTCTGTTCTTCATTTCTGAAAGTTTCATGTTTTATTCATGCTTGGGCCGTTGGCTCCCGCCAGGAAGCTTTGTTAAATCTTCTGAGGAATGGCATTCCTCCTGCTTCCCACAACTCATTTTCTACCCTAACAGAACATATAATATGGACACAAAATGATAAAAAATTCCTTCAGGCAATAACAACGCATCAGCCTTCATCTTGGCGGACATTGCTTGCGTCCCTTTCTCTTCATTTCTTTCAAATTAAAGTTTTTTAGGCATTGCTTGAAGCTGGCCTCGAATGCACTTTTGTCTTAAACTCAAATAAACATTTTGACGCGAGACAATATCTTCCCCATTCTGAATGCATGATTCCTCTTCAGCTTCCACCCTCTTAATACATTTGGATGAAAAACAGAAAGCAGAAATGGGCGCCTGGTTTGGGGCCTGAAGAACCAGGCTGGTTTCTCTGCCATGCAGTTTGATTTAGTTGTACCAAAGTGAAATACATTGTACATATAGTACCTTCAAACAATACATAATAGTACATACATCCATGTGTGTGATGTGCCTCTGAGGAAATGTAAATCCAATCAACGTCTGGCGCTCTTGATCCTTTGTTTGTGGTGAGCAAAGGAATATTTTACTGTTTTGATTTGATATTACATACTATTGATCGCAACTGTACCAAGAGGGAATAGCTCAACAACATCATGAGAATAGCATACAGCTCCAGATGGACGTTAAAAAAAGAGTAGAGGAACCCATGAACCTGAACAACTCCTATTTAACGTGCATTTCTACCTGTGCTGTTTCTCTGATGCCGTGATCGGTTTCCTTAACCATGTCTAGAATGCAAACCGGTCCCCCCCCCCCCCCTTCCCCCGTAATAAGAAGAACATGTTGATTCACGCTGGGATCGATTGGCCTGATGGAGGTACTGCTGGATCCCCGCTGGCTGAAACCAGGGGTGGTGTTAACCATACGACAGCGGGAGAGGGAGAACCGTTACCGCAAGGAGCACCAGGGAATAGTGGAACAATTCTGAGCAAATGGGATAAAAAACACCAACAACAACACATAGATGTTAATTGATGCAGGGCCATAAACAAACAGGGAGAAAAATGGCTTTGGTTGAACAACTTGATTGAACATGAAGCTCCTTTTGTTTGTGTTGGTTATGCTATCCTTTAAACCGCTGTTAGCTATGTGTGCGCCTGGCTCTCCTTCACACCTGTGGGACATCACGCAAACACCTACAATTGAATCGCAATCCAACAACCCCGACACGAGCGCTACCCACACACCCACCAGGTGATAGCGTCGCAACACTCGGAGTGTCCGCCTTTCTTCGCTATTGAATCCATCCCTAACAACAGGAACGGAAGAAATGAGTTCCCAAGGTCACTGGCTGAAAGCGCTGGGCGGTAATCGAGCCCTCCCTGTAGATCCATAAAAGACGCACTATAAACAAAAGCCAACCACCACCAAAGGGGGGGCTGCTTATGATGACCCAAGCGGCGTCCCTCAGTTTTATTTATGGGGATACGAGGCACGGAGAGAGAGAGAGAGAGAGAGACAATACAAGAGAGCGATAGAGAGAGAGAGAAAAACACAGAGAGAGAGAGAGAGAGAGAGAGAGAGAGAGAGAGAGAGAGAGAGAGAGAGAGAGAGAGAGAGAGAGAGAGAGAGAGAGAGAGAGAGAGAGAGAGAGAGAGAAACAGAGACAATACAAGAGAGAGATAGAGAGAGCGAGAGAGAGAAAAACACAAAGAGAGAGAGAAACAGACAATACAAGAGAGACAAGAGAGAGAGACAGACAGAGAGAGAAACAGACAATACAAGAGAGAGACAGACAGACAGACAGACAGACAGACAGACAGACAGACAGACAGACAGACAGACAGACAGACAGACAGACAGACAGACAGACAGACAGACAGACAGACAGACAGACAGACAGACAGACAGACAGACAGACAGACAGACAGACAGACAGACAGGACCAGACAGGACAGAACAGACAGACAAGACAGACAGACAGACAGACAGACAGACAGACAGACAGACAGACAGACAGACAGACAGACAGACAGACAGAGAGAGAGAGAGAGAGAGAGAGAGAGAGAGAGAGAGAGAGAGAGAGAGAGAGAAAACCAGAGGGACATAAGGAGAAAAAAACCTGGCCCGTTTCTGTCTTTCCCTCCCTTCTGTTTCGGTTTGCGCCATCTCTTGTTTCTGTGTTGGTGTGTATTGGCTGTTTGTTGCTCATCCCCAGAATGACACAATGGGGAATGCGAATGAAGAGGCAGAACAATGTAAATGATATTGAAGCAGGGCTTGCTGTCGTATCCCACAAACACAGGCTGAATATTGCGCTCCCAGGATGCAGAGCCATGGCTGTAATCTTATTTTCTCAGGAAACCTATCTCTGGTTGTTTGGTGAAACTTAAATACAATTCATCAATGCTATTTCCTCAAGGGTACAGGCTCTCATGTGTTGTCAGTCTTATCTGTTCCTTTCTGTTTAATTTGACTGCGATATCTATAGGATTACTGTTACTGAGAAAGTTGCTTGATTATATTAAACAAGTCAACATTAAATGATCATTGAACTATCAATTACTAGCCTTTAATTTTGTTGTTGGAATTATTATTGCCATCCAGACAGCATGAAGATTATAGTGATTGACCTTGTGTCAATATATCTTAATAAATTCATTATCATCACAATAGCAAACGATACTATCACACACATCTATTACGGCATAATAAAGACACTGAAGGGCAAGCAAAGAACACATTCTTTTTAATAACAGTCTTCCTATTGGTTTCGGTTGAGGATCTTATTATATGATGCGTTAAAAATTGTCGTTGGTTCAAATGAATGGCGAGCATATGCATCCTTAATCAAGCTTGAGTCACGACATGGGCATTTAACGGTTGCTTGATTTACCAGCATCAGCAGCCTGACGCTACGTGCACATTACCAGCTTTCATAAAAACTAAATGCCATTTAGATTCGTCTCACTATACATTTTGCTTCGGTGCACTTTTCATCGGTAAATGGACGCAACGCAACGTGCCCAGTCAGAACTTTCCTCCTCGTTGAAACAATAAGCCCACAAGGCACGGCACTGGCGTATAGGGTACTAAAACACATAAAGGTCGGCACATTATACAAAGCAAACTAATTAACTACAAGTGGGAAATATATAGGAAGCACTAGTCGCCATAAACTACGGCTCTGAAGTAACCGTATAGTACTCCGGTACCCTCTACGTAAATCTCTCCGAACTACGGAGGTTGTATTCAAAGAGTGATGTAATCCATTTTATTTTTGTACTATTTGTAATTATATTACCAGAGGACAGCCGAGAGAGACATTTTGTTATAGAATCAGTCAGAGAACAACCTGTCCTTCTCCCTAATATGCAGTTCCATCGGAAATTCTCTTCAGAGAGGAATCTTTTAATTTGAGTGTCAGACTCAGACGATGTGAATAACTTGGCGGCAAAGAGGGCAAAGACAAGACACACACCTTGGGTTGGCAAAAAAAACATGCTGTGTGGGGCAACATTAGTCAACTCACGTCAGCTATACGGCCTTGGGTACTGGATAAACCACCGGTAAGATGGTGGACATTTGTTCCTGTAGTGCCTTCACGGAACAGTCACAAACTCTGCGATAACACACATAACATTACGTTGGCATGTTTTCATTTAGTTCTCTCCTGTGCCACGTTAAGAGTTTATTTATTTGCTTGTTCCCCCAATTTTCCTGTTGACTCAATCTTCGAAACTAAAAGCTCAGCCTTGAACACCCACCCACCCACCCACCAAGCCACGCCCCGCTCTCCAAACTCACAAAAGCTAATGATCGGTAATTTAATTTGCGCTCGTTTAAGATAAAGCCTCGATTACTACCCATAATCTGACGCCGTCATTTTCTAATCTCCGTCGCCACTTCGTAACAACCAACCCCCCCCCCCCTCCGCCAGAGCAGCCCTTACCTCTCTTGTGGGGTAATTATAGTGAAAGGCTTTTAATGAGCCTTACGTATGCGGAATATGGTCTTACTTTTGTGGGACTATTTTTCCGTCCTGCCCACTTGTGGTGTCAGCAACGTTTTGAGGAGAGGAGGAAATCAATTACAACTATTGTGTAAATAAACGGACAACAGGACAGAGAGAGAGAGAGAGAGAGAGAGAGAGAGAGAGAGAGAGAGAGAGAGAGAGAGAGAGAGAGAGAGAGAGAGAGAGAGAGAGAGAGAGAGAGAGAGAGAGAGAGAGAGAGAGAGAGAGAGAGAGAGAGAGAGAGAGAGAGAGAGAGAGAGAGAGAGAGAGAGAGAGAGAGAGAGAGAGAGAGGAGAGAGAGAGAGAGAGAGAGAGAGAGAGAGAGAGAGAGAGCAAGAGAGAGAGAGAGAGAGAGAGAGCAAGAGAGAGCGAGAAATATCTATTGGGAGAGACAAATAGTTGAACCAGGCATGCTTAGGGATAAGCCAGTGAAGGCCATGAAATGTAGGAAATACTAATACAGAGAGAGAGAGAGAGAGAGAGAGAGAGAGAGAGAGAGAGAGAGAGAGAGAGAGAGAGAGAGAGAGAGAGAGAGAGAGAGAGAGAGAGAGAGAGAGAGAGAGAGAGAGAGAGAGAGAGAACCAGAGGGACATAAGGAGAAAAAAAACCTGGCCCGTTTCTGTCTGAGAGAGATTCCAATCGTTTGAACATAACATTGATTGGCTGTTTTTGGAAAACACAAGTTGTGTTTGGTCGTATGATCATTGGATGAAGCTTCCACAGTGTCATTGAATTGAAGATAAATGAATTCATAGATACATAGAGTATAAAATATGGTACTGAGGAAATATATCTGTCAAATTGTGTGCCACAGGCTGACAGAAACACATTGAGTCATATTGGACACAGGGCTGGCTGCGTATACATCTACCTTAACACAGAACTATGTTTGCCCAGTAAATAAAGCATCCCTGGGGGATATTCTACCAGAGCAGAGCAGGAAAATGTACGAAGTCAACCTATGGCGAAATTGTCTCTGTCTGTAAAATGCAAGATAGAAAACGGAAAAAGGGCATGAAAGCAAGTATTTTTTTCCTAAATTCCATTGTGCAAAAAAAGATAAATAAGCAATCAAAATGAACACCACATCTTTGTTCCATCTGCATTTTCTAAATGCAGGAAGGTAGTTGCCGTGGTGAGGCAGATGATTGCACTTCAGACAAACTTCAAGGGTTAACCAATACTGCCTGCCGAAGTCCCCTTGAACCAGACACTGCATGCTAGTAGAAAGTCCCTTTCCTTTACCGTTGTTTTCTTCTCCACACACTGCTGATTTTCCCTTAATGATGGGTAAAATCCACACTTGGATAAGTCTAGTGTTTCATCATGGTCAATAGAGAACATCATAATCCTCATGCATCCCCCCCCCCCCCCCCCACACACACACACACACACACACACACATCACCCACAGGCAAAAAACATGAAGAGAAAACCCATCATAAGAGGGACCTTAATCTGTTAAGAGCCATCTTTGATCCCGAAAACCAAAACCGCGTGTCTGTCCTGAAGAGGGCCGGTAAATATTGGCTCCTAAAATAAATGGAAGCCGGCCAAGCTGGGGCTTCTTGGGGGACGGGGACGGGGACGGGGGGGTTGGGGGAGAGGCGGTTGTGGAGACAGTCACTCTGGTTGATAAGGCCTGATACCCACTTCCATTAGCCTTTATTGGTCCCTTGGTCGCAAACCATTTGGGGAGATAACGTGTGTTCATAGAGTGGGGATGGTTATACACTTTATTCAGCTTTTAAGCATTAATCTACTTCATGCACGCTTGGATTTTATTCACTCTCGCAGCACTGGCCGGCATGGAGAGAAGGAGATCACTGGTAAATATTAAAGTCATCAATCAACGCGGCTGGAGGGAGAGAGGGAGCAAATGCCGCCATGGAGTGGAACAGTTTGTGTGTGTGTGTATGTTTTTTTGTGTGTTTGTGTGTGTGTGTGTGGGCGTGCGTTCGCATGTGTGCGTGTATGTCAAAGTGTTTGATGGGTTTGTGGGTGTTTTTTGATTGTGTGTATGTTTCTGTGTGTGTGTGTGTGCACGCACGTGCGTGCGTGTGTGTACGTGAGTCTGTCCGATACAAGTGTGTGTTTGATTGGTTTGTGGTTGTCTTTGGTTTGTGTGTGTGCGTCTGTGTGTGCCTTTGTTCGGGTGTAGGTGTGTGTGTGTGTGTGTGTGTGTGTGTGTGTGTGTGTGTGTGTGTGTGTGTGTGTGTGTGTGTGTGTGTGTGTGTGTGTGTGTGTGTGTGTGTGTGTGTGTGTGTGTGTATTTGTCAGACTGTGTGTGGGTGTGAGTCCTAATGTGTCTTCATAGGGGTGAACAAAGTCATCCAAAGAAGACAGAAACAGAGAAAAGATGAAAATGAATTGAACCAAAATAATGCAATGTGTAGAGGGGGATGATGTATGTTTCTGGCCCTCATCTCCATTCGACTCTGACTGATTCACTCCAAAACTAACATCCAATTAAGAAAGGCTTCGCCATCGCCTTCTGCCTGAGTCAACACTGAACATAGACCTCTAACCTTAACCAAGATATATCCCCGGCCTCTCTTCTTGGAACGTGCATGGCTGCGTGTATGTGCGTGGGAGGGAACCTGTGTGTGTGTGTGTGTGTGTGTGTGTGTGTGTGTGTGTGTGTGTGTGTGTGTGTGTGTGTGTGTGTGTGTGTGTGTGTGTGTGTGTGTGTGTGTGTGTGTGTGTGTGTGTGTGTGTGTGTGTGTGTGTGTGTGTGTGTGTGATACAGACGCTAACATCCATTAGCAACCTCCCTTTGATTCAGCTGAGTTTTTCATTAGTAAATGATTATCAAGTAAATGATTATCACACACTATATTTCATCCTTGGAAATAGTTTGCCAGGAACTCATAATACTGCCATATTCTTTACAGCCGAATGGTCTCAGAATAGTGGTAGTGGTCAGAGTATAAATAGCAGTAATATCACAGTCAGTGAGTCAAACAAGAATGACAAATGTTATAATCTTTCACTAAATTATCAAAAATATTACACGGGTCTTCTCAATGTGATGGAACGCTCCGTTCACTTGCATGGGCTCTTCACAACTTCCGGCGGTGAATTATATTTGATAATTCACCACTGTCAAGGACAACAAAGGACTTTTTGCCTCTAATGACGTCTTTGGTATCACTCCGCAAGTAGTCCGGTTACTTGTCAACCCCAGCGTCTTCGGTTGCTAAGCGACTATTTCTCTGCTGATCAACACTACAAATGCTGGTAACAAATAAATTGTAAAAAGACACACCATGTGAAGTAATTTTTTCGTTTTGGCAAGTAGCGGTGTAATAAGCCGGATAATGTATAGAACGTCGCCGGTTATTATCTTATTATCCCGATAATGGCGTTATATACATTATCCCTTACATATTGACTTTGTATCGACTAAAATACTATACGCTGATATAAAAATAGTCTTTTGACCAAGGATAGGTTTTGTTGTTGTCTGGATTTGTTTTTTTGTTTGCGGGTTTCATTGACTTGCAACACAAGATCCTTCAAGGCTTTGCCAATACAGTATCAACAAGACATATTTTCAGTTGGTTTCCTATTTGCTTTTCTTTACCATTTCAAAATCACATTTAATTTACCAGAGGCACATATTGACTGATCCTTTTTTGCACAATGTTATTTGAGGAAACCAGCAGCTACAAACACAAAGGAAACAATACAATTATAATATCAGAAGGTTTTGAAAATAATACATTCCCTGTGGAAATCGACTATTATTTAAACGTTTCAAATACAATTTGTTGCTGTATTTGTGAAAGGGTTTTAATAACAAACGTATCTGGCAGCTATTTCAAGTTTTGAACGATGCAAAAAGATACCAAAAGCTCTACCTCCGGTTATTTAATAAACGTGAATAAACACGTTGTCATGATTTTTCCTTTGATTGCGATCTATTCCCATTTCCCACAATACAGCTTGAGTGATTTCTCTCCGGGTGAATAGGGCTAGTCCTTCTGTTCAATTTCTTTAAACTTCACAGAATGCTCAAAACATCGATTTGCTTTGTGATTATTTGAATTCTAGTTTTGCGTTAAAATCACATTACAAATTAAAGGAAAAAACAGCAATGGTCTCCCCTTGCTCAAAATCACGCAGTGAAAGATAAGCGTTATGAATTGATTGAAACTGTCTTCAAACATATGAATATATATGCTACGATAAACCCTCACAAATATCCAAAGATTGTTCGGATAATCAACAAGACGGTACGGAAGGCTGTGTGCTGTGTGTGACACTACGCAGAACTACGTGACGCAAGGCTTCTGTGCTCAGTGTAGCTGCTGGGTTAGCTGCTTCCATTGACTTGCAGTTACAGTAGCCTAGCTCCTGTTCATTTGACGGCAATACACTTTGGATAACTTTCCAAAGGTTTCCAATGTGTTCCAAATAGTTGCTTATTGCCAGTGAACACGTCAATAATGTAGTTTGTCTACCTACGTAGTTTAGGAGCTGTGATTTATAAGGCTAGCTGTGATGCACTGCTGGTTCAGTTTTATTATCGACTGCTTCTGCCTTGGTTGTCCACACGGAGGGTAACCTGTCAGTGGCGAATAATAGGCAGCCTAATAATCACAGCGCTGAAAGTAGCGCAGCATTATCTGTGTTTGTAGGCAAATTAAAATCTTGTTGTGTTGTATCTGGAACTCGTTTTGAATATGCGAATATTCAAAACACATCTCTTGAAAGTAATTAAAAGGGTGTTCCTCTCACATGAGCAGAAGCTAGGCTGCCGTAACTCTGCAAGTCAATCGACACGGCTTATGGATAGCAAATTAATACCCAGCAGAAACTCCTTTTGGACGCACAATGCTGAATTACAAATAAAACATATCGTCTGAACCTGAGTAAGACAAACAAACGTCAATGTTTCAATATCTCAGCGTATCCCTTTAAACAGCAGATCATAAATGTAAACTGCAGGTCAATTGTTCAGAAAGAAAAGAGAAAAACTGTTGTGTTTTGATGCAGCATCCAACCCCCAGGTTCTTCCAGAAAATCAATCTTGTTAAATATACAGATACCCCAAAACACACAGAGATGCATTATGCATGGGACGACAAAAATTGAGTTTGTATATGCCGACTTTCCTTCAAGAGCTTGATAATGGTGAATGTGTGTGTGCGTGTGCGTGTGTGTGTTTGGGCATATATGTGCACAAAAGTACGTGTGTGGGTGGGTGTGGGTTGGTGTATGCAAGTACACGTCTGTGTGTTTGTGTATGCGTGCGTATGTGTGTGTATGCACGCAAGTGAGTGCTTGTGTGCACCTGCACATATGTATGTTGCGTTTTGTATCTCTGAGTTTGCCAGACTACTGTCCCCTACGCAGAGTACGTCTGTGGATCCCATGGGCCATGTGACCTCCCAGGGATGTTACAGAATAATGACGCCTTCCGTTTCTCCCTCCCTTTTGTTCCCTCAAGATGCAAGACAGATGCACTATAGCTGTGGACATTGACACAGGCTTGGAAAATAAACAAACTGTATGGAACACTTGGCTGTTAATGAGACCAGATATCAGCCTCCTCACACACAGTTCTCGGCTATTCTATTCTGTCCATTGGGAATCGTAATTTATGTTTCATTCATGAAGTTTCTACGCCACTGTAAGAGATGAATGTATCCTGAGGAACTATGCTGCTCTCTCCGAGGGTGAATACGGATAATTGTAATAAAGTGTCAACCAAGTCACCCTTTGAATGCCCCCCCCCACCCCAACCCAAACACTTGGCTGATCTGAAGGCGGTTGATATGATAACAATGTAAACAAGTCTCAGTTTCTTAACAATTAGCTTGAGTCATTATCCCAGCAGTCTATAAATCACTCCCTGGACATGGACAGTGTACACACAGAGACATCTTGACACACACACACACACACACACACACACACACACACACACACACACACACACACACACACACACACACACACACACACACACACACACACACACACACACACACACACACACACACACACACCTTTCTGCTTCTAAACCTGTTAAGTGACTGGTATTAATCACCATTTTACGGTCTATGTGGTGATTATGAATGCATTCATGCAGCAGCATGTCTACCAGCTGGAGCATCGAAGGGCAGAGAGGGGAGTCGATGTAGGAGAACCTGAAGGAAGGTGAATGAATACATTAATGAATAAATAAAAAAGTGCATGTGTCAATGGAGGGAGAAAAGTGCGTTTGTGTTGATTCATGGTACCTTGCCTACGATCTGACGCAAAGAGTGTAGCAACAAATGGCTGAACTTTGGTGCAAGGTGCAAGGCTTCTTCTTTATTTTGGGAACTACACCTGCCTTTTCAACCACCCTCAGCAATGTTTGTTTATGAATGCTCACCTGCAAAAGATCACTCTCACACAAACAACACACACACACCCACACACACAAACAAATACACACTCATTGATAAACATCAAGGTATATCACACATGTCTCCTTTGGCAGTGTGTGTGTGTATGTGAGTGTGAGTGTGTGTGTGTGTGTGTGTGTGTGTGTGTGTGTGTGTGTGTGTGTGTGTGTGTGTGTGTGTGTGTGTGTGTGTGTGTGTGTGTGTGTGTGTGTGTGTGTGTGTGTGTGTGTGTGTGTGCGCGTGTGTGCGTGTGTGTTTCTGTGACTGTGTGCTTTGTTGCATTTTGTATGTGCATGTGTGGGTGTGTGTGGGTGTGTTTCTGTGTGTTTTTGTGCGTGCGTTTTTCTTTGTCTCCAAGATGGCTTTGCAGAGTCCTTGAGAAACTGTTCTGTTGGGGTTTACAGCTACTTCCTCCAAGCGGTTTGGCTTATCCCAGCTCATAAGGGCTGCAGGTTAACGCTTGTGTGCACATAGATACACCTTCCATAACGTGCACATTGCACACACAACCAGAGGCCAATAAAAAGAACATCTTCTCTTTTGGATGTTTTTGGTGGTGTTCAGTAATAGCCGCCTGCATCTCATGGTCAATTCAAGTCAAAGCACTGTAGCACAGTTTAGTTTGCTGGAAAGCATCTGATTGTGCTAATTACTTTATAGCATAGCTGATCTCTAAAAACTAGTAAACCCAATTACATTTTTCGCCAAATAGACCCGTTGTAAAAGACCCAACACTAACCAAAACCCTACTGAACATTCAAGTGGTGTGGGGACCTTAATGAAAATAGCTAAAATCTGCTTGCTGGAATAAAGCTTGCCTCATGGTAAACTAAACCTTTTTGAATAGCTTTCTCCCTTTCCTTTGTGCTGGAATCACCAGCTGAAAACATTTGATTTCCAGAGAGCAGTGATGAATACAAAATGCCAAGAGATCGCTGTCCAAAAAACTAAGAGCGAATCAAGAAGGGTCACGAATAGAACAACACGTTGCATGAATACACACACATCAACAATTCCTCCTGAAGAAATAATAATTAAATACAAGATCTGATTTCGATTCAAGAAATCATTCTCGCAACAAATCTCCCACTATGCATTTCCATCACCGACTTGAGAATAGTTATGATGTGCACTATATGGCGATGACTCAAGAGACATCATTATAGTGAGGGGTAAAAGGAAAGAAGAAACAGAGAAAAAATACAACACAACTGCTTTCATGTAATTTAACCCCTGGGGCAATGCGGGCATCAAAGAGCCCTAGCACTACGCGTGAGCTGCTACATGCTGGATGTGATTACAGGAGCTGTGACATCGTCCTGATGTTAGCTGTCAATCAACATCTAGCGCTGCCAGGAAGAGAGCCTGCAGTAATAATGGAGCCCACGCTGGCGAAACACGCAGCCAAACCCGGTGTGTGTTTAAGGAAGAGAGACACACAGAGAGAGAGAGAGAGAGAGAGAGAGAGAGAGAGAGAGAGAGAGAGAGAGAGAGAGAGAGAGAAGAGAGAGAGAGAGAGAAGAGAGAGAGAGAGAGAGAGAGAGAGAGAGAGAGAGAAATAATAAAGATAGAGAAAGACAGATGTAGAGAGAGAGAGAGAGAGAGAAAGAGAGGGTGAGGGAGCATGAGAGTGAGACTGACATGGAGGAGCAGAGCGAAGAGAACATCAAATCCTCAACAAATCTTTCAGCCATGTACCTGACAATTTAATAATGGAACCCTTCCATCCTTGTTGTGATCTTGAGAAAATGTAATTGTGTATATATATTGTTCTCCATCGATTGTCTGTTATGTTTGACCAATTAGTGGCTGGGGGAAACTTGTGTCAACAGTGTAAAGGGCAGTCACACACCATCCCCTCAACCCAACCTTTCTGTCTTCACCAGCGATTTGGCACCTTTCTACACGGTGCAGTTACGATTCTTTGACCACACTATTCTACTTACTACATCTTCATACACAGTGAGGCAGTCAGTATCGAGTATCGATCTGCAAAAGCAAGTTTATGAAACAGGACCATCATTAAAATAAAATGTGCATCTCAAAGTGGATTTCCACTACTGGTTAAAGAGGAGTTAAAAAATCAAAATGGGCTGAATTTCTAGTGAAGGCAGGTGTCCGGTTTGAGCAAAAACACGAGCAGTAACTGCTGTTATATTTGAGCTCTGACAGTTTTTGGAATTTCTATCGATGAAAAAACATGCCAGTATGAATCACCCTTTGCGGATATCCAACCAAAGATTTGGGAACGATGGTCTTGTGGATACAGATTTAGTAGCACAAATATGAGTCATCACGCATTCAAAGACCCGTATCAATAGTGTGTATTAAAAGCACCACTTTTATTGGTGGACACAAGAGACATATTCCTCCCTCCGCACACACATACAAATTAAATAATGAATCACTGCTAACAATCCCATTGGACTCAATTAGCTACAGTTAAACAACTAGTGTGACTTCAGTGCCCTTGCCTCTTGAGGAAACACATAACTTTCCCCCTAAAAATACATCTTGTTGAGCGTGTGTCTGTGTGTGTGTGTCTGCATCTGTGTGTTTTTGGTCCTGCATGTGCGTGCATATGTGCGTTTGCGTGTACATCTTTGTATTAGTGTATGTGGCTGTGTGTAGACATCTGCGCATCTGTGCCTGTGTGTGTACTATGTGTTTCTGTGTGTTCTGTGTGTGTTAGTGAGTGTGTGTTTGCACATTGGTGTGTGCATGTGTGTGTCTACACAGGCATGCATGCGTGTCTACATCCATGTGTGTGTGTTGATACCTCCGCTGGCTGGGGGCCCGTGGGGGACGTCCTGGAGCAGCCGCGTGTGTCTGATCATTAGCCTCAAATTCACCGCTTGTGTGAACACTCGCTAAGTATGGCAGCCGTAGGAACATCTAGGAAAGGTTGAGTGCTTCTGGATAAGAACAATCATGTCCCCAGGTCTCTCTCTCTCTCTGTGTGTCTCTCTGTGTCTCTCTCTCTCTCTCTCTCTGTCTCTCTCTCTCTCTCTCTCTCTCTCTCTCTCTCTCTCTCTCTCTCTCTCTCTCTCTCTCTCTCTCTCTCTCTCTCTCTCTCTCTCTCTCTCCTCTCTCTCTCTCTCTCTCTCTCTCTCCTCTCTCTCTCTCTCTCTCTCTCTCCCTCTCTCTCTCTCTCTCTCCTCCCTCCTCCACTCCCTCCCTCCCTCCCTCCCTCCTCCTCCTTCCTCCCTCCCTCCCTCACCTCTGTTTCCCCCATTTTGCTAAGTCCTGAATGAGGGATCTCAGGCATTTGCAAATGTGCACGCTCACATATTAACCAACACATAATATCACCAATCTGGTTGAGGGGTTAAAGAATTGTTGCGTTATTCCGGTCTATGTCACACAATTCCCATTGCCTTACTCCCTGTGGGATGTTGGCGCGGTTAACAGTCCCCGGAGTGAGGGAAACATGACAAGAGCAACACCACCGACAAGGAGATTAATAAAGTTTTGAAGAAGAATTTGACGAAGCATTAACCAAAACATCGCCTGGAAACGAAACTCAATCAGAAGTCCCTCCTTCTTTTCGCTGCTAAACCCATTTACTGGAAGTCCCGCCTCCTCTCTCGCCAATAATGCTCATTTAAAGCATCTTGCAACGGGTGTTTAGTGTTTGGAACCCTTGAAGGAGGTTATTATAGCACTAAATTCCCACCATTACGACTACTTGTGGACTACTACTACCCCATTTGCTACATGACATTGAGAAGAGTTTTGTGCACCAATAACAGCATACAGTACATAAATAGTCGCTTTCTATTCGTTGTTGTCCTCTCCCGACTCTTTTTAACC